>NW_026469286.1:0-12731 GCF_026875155.1 Cherax quadricarinatus
TAAAGGGCTCTGGTGCACTCAGATCTATTACTGTCAAATTCTCAGAATACTGGAGGGAACGTGAACACGAAAATTTCTGACAAAAAACTGATCAGTAATAACAAAAAAAAGTTGAAATTTACATCATCTCGGACATTAATTATACAGACTAGTACATTTAAACCCAATTCTGCGAGGGTGAGGTTTACATATGCAGAATGGTTATCATCTTGGGAGGATCGAATTCCTCTGCAATGGCTAACACATGCCTTGACTGAGGGAGATCTGAACGAGAGTAATCTACAAAAGATACTTGGGGGTTTTTCTCATTACTTGTCGAGTACGCAAGGAGTAACGACATTCAGGTTGAGTATCTGACTGAGTATCTGAGGTAGAGGGTACAGAGTCAAGAGGATTTTCAGCATCTGTCATATTAGTCTGGGTAGCAATATCCTCAAACATCGCATTACTAATTTCATATGATCTAAATGCGATTCTTTGTATTTGCCAGTACTAATTTCTCTAACCTTATACTTATTACCAGAGATATGTTCTACAACTCGATAAGGTCCGACAAACTTTTGATCGAGCTTAGGCATTTCGGATGTTTTGTTGAAATTTGTCAGCATTACTCTTGAACCTACTTTGACTTTTGACGGCTTAGCACGGCTTTTTAGTTACTCTAGTAAATTCGGGCTGTTGATTTATGAAGTGTTTCACGGATTCTTCTAAAAACACTCTGAGCCATGCTGGTACGATTTTGCTACGAAATCATCAGGGTTGTAATTAGGTTTCGGAGTGGAATATAACAACTCATAGGGTAAACGCTTGTCTACACCATACAATGCATAATGTGGAGTATCACCTATGGAAGCATTGTAAGCAGAATTTATGGCACATTGGAACATCTGGTATGACTTCATCCCAAGTTTTCACTATTGGGGTTGATAGTGGCTCTCAGGACATCAAGTACTTTTTATTGGTTCTTTCGGCTAACCCATTGCAGCAGGATGATGAGGAAACAATGGTGGATTTAGAGATCTTGTATAAAGTACACAAATTTTCAAGAATCTCATTACAGAATTCACCTCCATTATCTGTTACTAAGGACTTTGGAGTGGTATGCCTGCAGATAATGCGTTCTTTAAACGCTTTAGCTACTGTCTCTGCAGTCTTATCTGCAATAGGAACTAACCACAATATCTGGTGAAAATGGCCCCTACCATAAAACCAGATGTTGTTTGCCTTGGAGGGAACATTTAAAAATTGGTTAAACAAATAAAGGGCAACTCTTTCCCACGGTTCGCTAGTGGTTGGGTACACTTGGATTGGGTTAGGACCATTGACATTTTCCTTTAATGTTTGCTACGGGGGACACTACATTTCTACATACTCGGAAATGTCAGTTGCCATACTGGCAAAAGTATTTCATTCTGGCTTGTTTCACAGAACGATCCCATCCCAGGGTGTGCAAACAACCTGGTGCATCATGAATTTAGCTGTAAGCTACGTTCACTATTTGACTGTGGAATTACTAACTGTAAACTCTTCTCTTGGAAGGTACCCAAACCCCGGCTGTTTCGTTTACAGTATTCTTGGCTCATTACAAAGTCACTAATGGGTGCTGGTGGCTTCACAGTAAGAATAAGATCTTCTGGGCAGGAAATCAAAATCAACCCAGACCACATGGGATTGTTCTTTGGGCAGTTTTGACATCCTCGACAGTAAATGGAGGATCTTGCAGTAACTACACTAAGTTTGTCGCGATAAAGCAATCTACGTCCTACATTACGGACTTGCCAGGTAAAATGTTCAAAGTCGGGATTGAAACTCTTGGGATAGTCAAGGTCCATCTGGCTAACCTTCCAGTAGCGCTGTTTGTCTGGAAATTAAGGTATCAGTTATTTCTTACTGGAGGAATGAACAAACTCGTTGGAGGGGGAATGACTTCCCCGGTTGGAAAATACCAACTAAAGCTATAACACGCAATATGAGAAGGAGAACGAATATCCCTTCTCAAAACTGCAAGCAAAGGGAAAGGAAATGAATATGGTCAAACAAAGTGATATCAATCTGAGTCGCACACAGTGACACGGAGGTATCAGCTATAAAGAAATACACTTACAACGTTAACAAAACGTGATAAGTTATTCGAGAAATAACTTCTTACAATTGCATGATATACTGTCAACTAGGATGGGATCCACCATCTGGACATTAGGAACAAACAACAGACACTCTAGTGAGAGGTAGCTGTACAGAGACGTCTTTCTGCAGGACAGATATCACATCAACAAGAGATGGCTATTACTAGTTCAAAGTAATGTTTTCTGACAAGCATCCCCCTGTGGAGAAAACTACTACTCGAACTAGCACGTCATTTGCAGGATTATAGGGCTGCTGTGCACTCAAGGCAGTCTGAGTGGTCCTCGGACCTTGAGCAACGGAACCTCTATCCTAGCAAGTTTTGAAGGTTTAGTAGAACACAGATTGGGAGTGACAGTATTACCAGTACCTGACCACTTGGGACTCTACTGGAGAATGCATTGGCTTGTAAGGATTAATGCTTACATCATACTCGCAGCAGTAGTCAGATTTCTGATCCAGCTGGTATCCCCAGAAATGGGAACGGATCAGAGTCAATATGGGCATGCCATCGGTAGGGTCGAGCACAATGCATAGGTCTTCGCATGGATGCAAAATCAGCAGAAGGTCACCAGGGAAAAGTAAATCTGGTCGATAACAAGAAAAGCAGCAGTAGTAGAGTCTCTTCCTTGGAATAGAAAGGTGAGTGAAGTTGACTCGGATCGGCAGAAGGGAACAGCTACCCACTAAGGGTGGTTACAGTGTTGGTTCAACGGCGGAGGACACGGCGTAAACTGCTTCTCTTTAAACAGCTAGACTAATGATATTAACTTGCGCACCAGCGTCCATGAACACATTTGAACGGGCGAATTTATGGACAGAAGCTTGTACTAATGGACAATCGTTTCGTTAGGAGTATATGCAACAGAAGGTGGCAGTTGTCATAGGAGAAGGTATTTTTCTACTTCATCCCCAAATTCCTCTACGTCAGAGACGGGTGAAGCAGGCATCAACAGCAGGGTGTCCAATCTCAAGGCTGGCTAAGGCTTCATAGGAATTCTGGACTGGGATGGTGTACACATTATCACCTACAGTCACCATGGGCACGGTTGACTTGGACGCTCGGATTTCCCGAATTGGAAGGAATGAGCCTGGTTTGGTTAGTTGTGAAACCACGACGTCTGTTCATCTCCTGGGTCGGCGATTGGACGGCCACAGAACGATATAGAGTACTGCATGTTGTAGAGAGCATTCTCTCAGACGTGTCATGTCATGATTTCTATGATAAGTACAGTAGGGAAGTCTGACTGTATCTTCATCAGTACGGACGCTTCTTAGGGTGACTGT
The DNA here is from genome assembly GCF_026875155.1 of Cherax quadricarinatus. NCBI lineage: Eukaryota > Metazoa > Arthropoda > Malacostraca > Decapoda > Parastacidae > Cherax > Cherax quadricarinatus. The sequence continues at coordinate 3,412 of NW_026469286.1, forward strand.
CATGCAATAAATACGCAATATGGCCACGGTAACCACAATTGTAGCAAACTCTTTAACTGTGGGTACTGTATGTACTACGGGTGTACGGGGAATGATGACTCTTAACAATTGCTTTAGAATGATGGACGCGAGGTGATTGCGGTTGGGAGGTTTGGTAGTAGCACAAACTAGAGGAGGGTACAGGATTTAGAAAGGTCTCTTTGCATAGACTTATGATAAGGGATAGGTTCCCTGGGACAACAAATTTCGTACATGGATTAGAGCTGCAAGCGGTCCCATAGTAGCATCTAGCGATTGAATTGTACACATACTCCTTAGATGTCGGTGGCATTTGTTGTTTAATAACTCAAATGGCAGTAATGTGGGCAAACCATCAAGGGCTGGTTTATCACTATCTTTAGGTACTTGAATTTTGGCCTGCTTTAACGAATGAGGATATATAAGGTTATTAAGACGAAGAGCAAACTCATTTAATTGACTCTTCTGGTCTCTGGAGTGTTGCAAAATAATTCCTTGAGAAAAAACCGAAACGGATTGGTTTCTCGCACGGTTCAAGATAATGCGAATTAACTGTTTAATCTTGCCACTAGTTAAGATCCTTGGAAGTCCTTCATACGAATTAAGTTAAATATCATTTGAGGGGATGGGCGGAGATCCGGGCTTAGACTCTCCTTTCCGATGCTTATTTTAAACAACTCTAGATGGAAGACATCAACTGAACGCATTAGCTCTGGCTCTATCTTGGTAAACCAACCTTCAAGGTTGTCTGGGTCACCATTGAACAAGGCTAAGCATCATTTCGGATCACGACTGGAAATTTGCAGGCTAGAAGTCTGAGTATGTCTATTCTTTGATAAGGGAGTTACTCGAATTTTGGTGGCTGACAAATTAATGGTTGTACTTGCAGCATGGTGAGGCATAGCTGAGAAATCTTGAGGACATGTTTGCAAATGTTAAAACAAGAATTTAGAGACAAAAGAAAATGGTAACTGAGGAAACACCCACAAACAACAGTGGACTTAAATGGGGGGAAAAGATGATTAACTATTCTGCATAAGACTAATTTAAAAATTGACAGGATAAACAGTAGAAAGAATCACAGGAAGAAAAATATTCAAATCTGAACTGATAAACACTTTGAAAAATCAAGAGGAAATTATTACTTTACTCAAAATCTAATTTGCTCTACATTTACTATAAATAGAATGAATGGTGCAGTGGTTGTCTTTACTTTCAATGCAACAAGGAAAATCCAACAATAAAATGATAAAATGGATCAATAAAACACTTGTGCACAAAAAATAAACAGAGGCCAATTCACTGAAATTAAATAAAATGACACAGAACAGAATAAAATATTATGCACAGTACAGAGCATAAGAAACTGCATGAAATAAACTGTAGCAATATTGCAAAATATTTGCTAATAAAAAAAAAAAACATGTTAGAATTCTCTGACAAGAAAAACTTTTGGGGCAACACAATAATTTGCACAAGAATTATTGCAAAATGAGTCAATGTGCAATAATAAAAATTATAAACACACAAGAAAAGATTTATAAGGAATGAACATTTAACTCCTTAACTGACTTAAACAACATTAACAAGCAAAGAACAATTTACTCGAAAAGCAGAACTTAAAAATTGCACTAAGAGTGAATTTGTTCAATGAAACATGAAAATAAAAATATAGTAGATACAAACACAGAACAAAAAGTTTGAACACTTACAAGTGATGCAGAACACAAGACTTCACATAAACGCAATACTAGAATTTTCTTGCCAATGAAATCGATGTGTGAAAATTTTGTAACATGATTTCTTGCTTGATACAAAATAATTGGCACAATTGTCTGTGGAAATAACCAAATTATACACTGGCTAAATGAAAGAATTGAACACAAGAATGTTTAACACACAGAGGAACAAAACAAAAAATACACAAAGCTGGGAAGAAAAAAAGAAATAACAGACAACATGAGTTGTGATGATGAATATGAGGTGAAAAATTTACTGAATACTGCACTGAATACTGAGCAAACTAGGTGATTCTGAAGTGTAACACAAGTCTTATATGCTCATATGTTGCCACACACAACAAGGAAAAACCTAAGGTACTTACTTCAGTGTATAAAAAGGACCAACAACACAACAGACATAAGATAATAGCACGAAAATTAACACTGAATTAAGAAGAGAAAAAAAGAATATTGCAATCAGTATATAATAAACACTGAGTCTGATCAAGAGTCACTGAATATCACTAAGAGAAAAATCTCTGGAACACAAAAGAATTGTCTCAACACTTACAAATGTCTCTATGAATTGAGGATTATTTATGTGGTCTTGCTGCTGTCCTCTGCACAGGTGATCGTAGAATTGTGCTTGCATCGGCGATAGACACACACAGGAGGCTTTCAACGGTTGGTGCCACTGTCGAAGACACACTCTAGCTCTTGACCCCCTATGTGGTCCTTAAAATATGGTGCTACAACCCTTAGTAGTTCACCAAAACACTGAAGAAGTAGGTGAGTGGGTAATGGCTGAGTGTAGTTGGGTTTGTGGGCTAACAGGGCTGAGACCGGCAATGGTGTGACACACATTTGCCGTGGGTGGCTGGGCTTATGGGTTGAACGGTGTTAGCCTCACTGAGAACAGCCACACTGCCGTGAAGATAACTCTAAGCTGACTGGCTTAAAAACAAACCACGAAATTACCACAACACCAATGGATGAAAAAGAGCACTTCTGAATGCTTGGAGATGAATCACAAGCTCGATGATGGATACTCACATTGGTTGCTTGAGTTCTGGGGTAAGACACCTGGTTTAGTTGCTAGCTGGCTTATCTTAACCTTCACTCAGAATGGCTTGCAACCTCAACACGATGAGCACAGTCAACAGGGGTGGAAGCTGGCTTGGCAGGCAAAGAAACTGGATGAAGTAGACTAGGTGGACTGGGCTTCTCCACCACGACTGGAAGCTGGATTATTTTGCAAAACTCGGGTCAACCCCTCGGGAGTGATGCAAATAAGCAGACACACTAATACAAAGAGACTGACCAGTGGATGGTGTAGAAGCTGGTAGGAGCTTGGACGAGTAGCTGACTTGAGGTAGTTGGCTGGGGTGAACCTCGGTAGGCCTACTGGTGACACGAAATGGCCGTCTTGCTGGTCGAAATTTATCTCCAGAAATCGATGTAATCGTCAGAATTACAATCCCACCGCTGCCACCATTTATCATACGAGGGTTCTTGAATGGAGATATCGAGGGTTGAAGGTAGACACACTTGTTGGATGGTAACATATATATTGTCAAACTGTGATGATGAATGTGGAGCCCAGCCTCTGCCTGTCTTCGCCTGTAGGTCTATGCCGACTGAGAGGGAGGCAGAGGTATGAGCCTACACATGCGCATCCCGTGACATCACACAAAGTCACAGGCCTACAAGGGATCTCATATCTAAAGCACATGGACGATACTAATATACTATGCTATATAACACAGGGATCAGCAACTATGCTGGGGGCCTTGGGACCTTTTCTGAGGCCTGGGGACCTTTTCTGATGCCTGGAGACCTTTTTGGGGGATGGAGACTTTTTGGGGGCCTAGGGGCCTTTTCGGAGGCTTGGGGACATTTTCATGGGCCTAAGGACCTTCTCGGAGGCCTCGGGATCTTCTCGGGGGCTTGGCGACTTTTCGGGGGCCTGGGGACCTTTTTTGGTGCCTAAGAACATTTTCGGGGGCTGGAGGACCTTTTGGGCGCCTTATGACCTTTTTCATGGCCTGGGGACCTTTTCTGGGGCCAATGGACCTTTTCTAAGTTGAGGGGACCTTTTCATGGGCCTTGGACCTTTCCTGGGGCATTGGGACATTTTCTGGGGCCTGGTGACCTTCTTGAGGGCCTGGGGACCTTTTCGGGGGCCTGGGGACCTTTCCAGGGATCTGGGGACGTTTTCGAGGGCCTGTGGACCTTTTTGGGGATGTTGAGACGTTTTTGGGGGCCTGTCGACCTTTCTGGGGACCTGGGGACCTTTTCATGGGCCTTAGTACCTTTTCTGTGGCCTGGGAACCTTTTCTAAGGCCAGGAGACCTTTTCTGGTTCCTGGGGGCCTTTTCTGGGGCCTTGGCACCTTTTCTGGGGCCTGGGGACCTTTTCTAAGGCAAGGGGAACTTTTTGAGTATAGGGACCTTTTTGGTAGCCTGGGGACCTTTTCAGGGACCTTGGGACCTTTTCGGTGGCATGGGAACCTTTTCAAGCACCTGGTGGCCTCTTCTGGGAACTGGGAAACTTTTCTAGAGCCTGGGGACCTTTTCTGCGGCCTTTGGAGCTTTTGGGGGGCCTCGGGAGCTTTTCAGGGGTCTTGGGACCTTTTTGGTGGCCTGGGGATCTTTATGGGGATCTTGGGACGTTTTTGGGGTCCTAGGGACCTTTCCAAGGGCCTGGGGACATTTTCATGGGCTTGGGTACCTTTTTTGGGGCCTAAGGACCATTTTGGTGGCCTGGAGACCTTTTTGGGGCCTGGGGGTCTATTTGGGGGCTTGGAGGCCTTTTCGAGGGCCTGGAGACCTTTTTAGGGGCCTTGGGATCTTTTTGGAGCTCGGGGATCTTTTAGGCACCTTGTGACTTTTTTCGTGGCCTGGGGACCTCTTCTGGGGCCTTGGGACCTTTTCTGGGGTCTTGATACCTTTTCAGATGCCTTGGACCCTTTTTGGGGGCATGCAGACATTTTCTGGGGCCAGGTGACCTTTTCGAAGGCCTGGGGACCTTGTCAGGGGCCTTTGGACCTTTGCAGGGCCTAGGGATCTTTTTGAGGGCATGGGGACCTCTTTGGGGATCTTGGGACGTTTATGGGGGCTTTGGGACCTTTCTGGGGGCCTGGGGACCTTTTCAGGGGCCTGGGTATGTTTCTTAGGGTCTGGGGACATTTTCCAGGGCCTTGGGACCTTTTATGTGGCCTTGGGACCTTTTCTGATGCCTAGGGACCTTTTTGGAGGCCTTGGGACCTTCTCTGGGGCCTGGTGACCTTTTTGGGGTCCTGGGGGCCTTTTTGATGGCCTTGAGACCTTTTGGGAGCCTGCAGACCTTTTCAAAGGCCAGGGGATCTTTCCTGGGGCCTGGGGACCTTTTCAAGGGCCTGGGAACCTTTCAGGGGGCCTGGGGACCTGTTTGGTTCCTTGGGACCTTTTTGGGGGCGTGGAGACCTTTTTGGGGACCTTGGGATCTTTTCAGTTGCCTGGAGACCTTTTCGAAGACCATGAGACCTTTTTGGGGGCCTTGGGACCTTTTCAGAGGCCTGGGGATCTTTTATGATGCCTGGAGACCTTTATGGGGGATGGAGACTTTTTGGGGGCTCCAGACCTTTTCGGGGGCCTGAGGACCTTTTCAAAGGCCTTGGGACATTTTTGGGGCCTTGGGACCTTTTTGGGAACTTAGGGGCCTTTTTGGAGGCTTGGGAACATTTTCATGGGCATAAGGACCTTCTCAGAGGCCTGGGGATCTTCTTGGGGGCTTGGCAACCTTTTTGGGGGCCTAGGGACTTTTTTTGGTGTCTAAGGACATTTTCGGGGTCCTGGGGACCTTTTAGGGGCCTTAGGATATTTTTGGTGATCTTTGGACTTTTTTTGGGGGCCTTAGGAAATTTTCTGGGTCCTGAAGACCTTTCTGGAGGTCTGGGGAACTTTCTGGGGGCCTGGGGACCTTTTCATGGGCCTGGGTACCTTTTGTGGGGTCTGGGGATTTTTGGCGGGTCTGTGGACCTTTTCAAATGCCTGGAGACCTTTTCTGTGGCCTGGGGACCTTTTCAAAGGCCAGAAGACCTTTTCTGCGGCCTGATGGCCTTTTCTGCAGCCTTGGCACCTTTTCTGGGGCCTGGGGACCTTTTTGGGTATCTTTGGACATTTTGGAGGCCTGGGAACCTTTTCTAGGGCATGGGGACCTTTTCTGTGGTGAGGGGACCTTTTTTTGGGGCCTTAGGACAATTTTGGGGGCCTGGGGACCTTTTCTGGGACCTGGGGACCTTTTTTGGGGCTTTGGGCCTTTTTTGGGGGCCTAGGGACCTTTTCTGGGGCCTGGTGACCTTTTTGAGGGCCTAGAAATTTTTTCAGGGGCCTGGGGACCTTTTCAGGGGGCTGGGGACCTTTATGGGGACCTTTTCGGGGGGCCAGGGACCTTTTTGGAGACCTTGGGAAATTTTTGGGGGGTTGGTAACCTTCTGGGCGCCTTCTGCCCTTTTTGGGGTCCTTGGGATCCTTTCAGGGGTCTGGGGACATTTTCTGGAGCCTGGGGAACTTTTCAGGGGCCTGGGGAACTTTTTGGAGACCTGGGGACCTTATCAGGGGCCTGATGACCTTTTTGGGGGACTGGGGAACTTTTGGGGGCCTGGGGACCTTGTCGTGTGCCTGAGGATCTTTTGAGGGCTTGGGGACCTTTTCTGGGGTCTGGGGACCTTTTCTGATGCCTGGGGACATTTTCGGTGGCCTGAGGACCTTTTTGGGGGCCTGGAAATTTTTTGGGGGGCCTGAGGACCTTTTTGGGGGCATTTGGACATTTTTGGGAGCCTGGGGAATCTTTCAGGAACCTGGGGACCTTTCTAAGACTTGGGGACCTTTTCGGGGGCCTGGGGACCTTTTTTGGGGCCTGGGACTTTTTGGGATGTCTTGGGACCTTTTTGGGGAATAGGGATCTTCTCAGGGACCTTGGAACTTTTTCGGTGGCCAGGTGACCTTTTCGGGGATCTTGGGATTTTTTTGGGGACCTGGGAACCTTTTCAGCAGCATGGGACATTTTGGAGGGCCTAGGGACCTTTTCAAGGGAATGGGGACCTTTTCAGGAGCCTAGAGACCTTTTCTGGAGCCTAGGGACCTTTTTGGAGGCCTGGTGACATTTTCTGTTTCCTGGAGACCTTTTCGGGCACCTTGGGATCTTTTCAGTTGCCTCGGAACCTTTTCAGAGACCATGTGACCTTTTTGGGGGCTTTGGTACCTTTTCAGAGGCCTGGTGACCTTTTCTGATGCCTGGAAATCTTTTGGGGGGATTGGGACTTTTAGAGGGCTGGGGACCTTTTCGGGGGCCTGGGGACCTTTTCAAAATAATTGGGACATTTTCGAGGCCTCGGGACCTTTTTGGGGACCTCGGGGCCTTTTTGGAGGCTTGGGGACATTTTCTTGGGCCTAAGGACCTTCTCGGGGGCCTGGGGATCTTCTCGGGGGCTTTGCAACCTTTTCGGGGGCCTGGGGACCTTTTATGGTGCTTAAGGACATTTTCGGGGGCTGGGGACCTTATTGAGGGCCTTAGGATCTTTTTGGTGATCTTGGGACTTTATGGGGGCCTTTGGAAATTTTCTGGGTCCTGAAGACCTTTCTGGGGGCCTGGGGACCTTTTTGTGGGCCTGGGGACCTTTTTGTGGGCCTGGGGACCTTTTTGGGGACCTTGGACCCTTTTTGGGGGGCTGGGGATCTTTTTGTAAGGCTGGGGACCTTCTCGGGGGCCTGGGGACCTTTCCTGGGGCATGGGGACCTTTTCTGATGCCTGGGGATCTTTTCATGGGCCTGGGTACCTTTTTTGGGGCCTAAGGACCTTTTCAGGAGCCTTGAGACCTTTTGGGGGCCTCAGGGTCTGTTTGGGGGCTTGGGGACCTTTTCTGGGGCCTGGAGACCATTTTGGGGGCTTTGGGATTTTTCTGGGGCTTGAGGACCTTTTGGGCACCTTGTGAATTTTTTCTGGGCCTGGGGACCTTTTCTGGGGCCAATGCACCTTTTCTGAGGTGTGGGGACCTTTTCATGGGCCTTGGAGCCTTTTCAGGGCATGGGGACATTTTCTGGGGCCTGGTAACCTTTTTGATGGCCTCAGGACCTTTTCAGTGGCCTGGGAACCTTTTCTGGGGCCTTGGGACTTTTTCATTGGTTGGGGACCTTTTCGGGTTCCTGGGGACTTTTTTGGGAAACTGGGGACCTTTTCATGGGCATGGGACCTTTTAGGGGGCCTGGCAACCTCTTCTGAAACCTGTCAACCTTTTTTAGAACCTAGGGACTTTTTTGGGTGCCTGGGGACCTTTTCTGGGACCTGGGGATCTTTTTGGGAACCTTGGGATCTTTTGGGGGCCTGGGGACCTTTTTGGGGACCTTTGGACCTTTTTCAGGCTTGAGAACCTTTTCAGGGGCCTGGCGAGATTTTGTATGGCCTAGGGACCTTTTCAGGGGCCTGGGGACCTTTACAGTGGCCTGGGAAAATTTTGTGGAACCTGGAGACCATTTCGAGGGCCTGGGGACCTTTTTGAGGGACTGGGGACTTTTTCAGGGGCCTGGGTACCTTTCTGGGGGCCTTGGGACGTTTTTGGGGGCCTGGGCACCTTCTTGGGAGCCTGGGGATTTTTTGTGGGCCTGGGGACTTTTTCTGGGGCATGGTGATATTTTCTGATGCCTGGGGACCTTTTTTGGGGCCTGGGGGCTTTCTTGGGACCTTCAGATCTTTTCGGGGGCCTAGAGATCTTTTCAGGGGATTGGGGACCTTTTCTAGGACCTGGGGACCTTTTTGGGAGCCTGGGGACCTGTTTTGGGGCCTAAGGAAATTTTTGGGGCCTGGGGACCTTTTTGAAGGCCTTAGGATCTTTTTGGTGATCTTGGGACCCTTTTTGGGGAATTGGAACCTTTTCTGGGTCCTGGAGACCTTTTCGGGGGCTGGGGACATTTTTGTCTGCCTGAGGACCTTTTTGGAGGTTTGGGGACCTTTTTGGGGACCTTGGGACGTTTTCTGAGGCCTGGGGACCTTTTTGGGAGCATGTGGAACTTTTTGGGGGTCTGGGGACCTTTTCTGAGGCATCGGGACCTTTTCTGGGGTGTGGGGACCTTTTTTGGGGTCTCAGGACCATTTTGCGGGCCTGGAGACCTTTTTGAATGCCTGGGGGTCTGTTAAGGAGCTTCAGGACTTTTTCAGTTTCCTGAAGACCTTTTCGGGGGCCTTTGGATCTTTTCAGGGGGTTGGGGACCTTCTGGGCACCTTGAGACCGTTTTTGGGGCCTGGGGACCTCTTCTGGGGCCTGAAGACCTTTTCTGGGGCCTGGGGACCTTTTTATGGGCCTTGGACCTTTTTCGGGGGCCTGGGGACATTTTTTGGGGATGGTGACCTTTCTGAGGGCATGGGGACCTTTTCAGGGGCCTGGGTACCTTTCTGGGGGGCTGGGGACCTTTTTGGGGACCTTGGGAAATTTTCGGTGGGTTGGGGACCTTTTGGGCACCTTGAGATCTTTTTCGGGGCCTGGGGACCCTTTCTGGGGCCTGGTGACCTTTTCAGGACCCTTGGAAAATTTTTGGGTGCCCGGGG
>NW_026469287.1:0-13072 GCF_026875155.1 Cherax quadricarinatus
CTTGGCACGGGAACCTGGGATAATTTACTCAAAATACTGAAAATTTATCAATGATTTTTAAAGTACCAGTAAAAAAAAATATTACAGTTACAAAAAACCCCAATTAATGAAGCAGTTTAACAAATACATGGTCATTTTAAAATTTTTTTTAATTTTTTTAAAAAACTAGAACAATGTTAAATTTTCCATACTTTTAAATTTTAGGTTCATCCTCTTTAATCTAGAGGATGTCTCAGTCTTAATCAAACAGGTCCTTCCTTGTTTTTTTTCAATTTAAAATATCCATCTGAATAAGATTTATCCATTCTCTTAACAATTGATGTCTCCATTTTAATCTGCTTTATCCTTTTATCACCATCGGCAACACGTTTGTTACTGACAGAGTAGGAGTAGTTACTTTCTCAGAAAAGATGCTGTGATGCTTCTTATTTTGTCGTTCCTTTACCAGGAACTACAGTACCTACAATAAACAAGTTAGTTGATTGTTAGAAGGATGTAATCATCTCCTGCAGTAAACAACACTGCCTCTCTAGGTAATGGTGTTTCAGAACTCGGGTCTTCAACTGCTCGGAACTGTAGCAAATCACTAGGTATGTGGCGACAAAAACTAGCAACCTGCAATACCAAATATAATATAAATATTTAAGTATATTAAAAAACAATGATTCTTAAGTATTTGTATTAGTTTTCATATCTGTAATGTATTAACAATTAAGTTTTATTTACATCAACAGTCTGCTCTTAGTCAAAACGTAAAAGCCACCGACGCTGAAGGCAGGATAGTTGTCCAGTATGTCCAGCAGATACTCAACTGGAATGCAAGACGTGTCTATATAAGAACATAAGAACATAAGAACGAAGGAACACTGCAGCAGGCCTACTGGGCCCATTGCGAGGCAGGTCCAAGTTCCGGTTTAAAAGCCAACGCACCCAACCTAGTCAGGTCAGGTCACATTGACTTAAGGGGGGAACACGGCAACCGACCTGGTAGCACAAGCTATCAGGTCCAACTCACACCCACCCACATCCACTCATGTATTTATCCAACCTATTTTTAAAGCTACACAACGTTCTGGCCTCTATAACTGTACTTGGGAGTTTGTTCCACTCATCCACAACTCTATTACCAAACCAGTACTTTCCTATATCCTCCCTGAATCTGAATTTTTCCAACTTAAAACCATTGCTGCGAGTCCTGTCTAGGCTAGATATTTTCAGCACACTATTTACATCCCCTTTATTTATTCCTGTCTTCCATTTATACACCTCAATCAATATCCCCCCTAATTCTACGTCTTTCTATAGAGTGAAGATTCAGGGCCCTTAGTTTATCCTCACAGGGAAGGTTTCTGATACATGGGATCAACTTTGTCATCCTCCTTTGTACATTTTCCAGAGCATTTATATCCATTCTGTAATGCGGTGACCAAAACTGTGCAGCATAGTCTAAATGAGGCCTAACCAAGGATGTATAGAATTGAAGAACAACCTGAGGACTCCTATTATTTATGCTTCTTGATATGAAGCCAAGGATTCTATTAGCTTTATTGCAAACACTTATGCACTGTTGTCTTGGTTACAGATTACTGCTAACCAGAACTCCTAAATCTTTTTTGCAATCCATAATATTAAGATCTACATTATTTAGTTTATATGTGGCATGGTTATTGTCCTGTCCAACATTTAGAACTTTGCATTTGTCTATATTAAACTGCTTCTGCAACTTCTCCGACCACTGCATCAGTCTATTCAAATCTTCCTGGAGTGCTCTAATGCCCTCGTCAGAATGAATTCGACGGCCTATTTTGGTGTCATCTGCAAACTTGCTGATGTCGCTCTTTATGCCCTCATCTATGTCGTTTATGTAGATTGTGAACAGCAGGGGCCCAACACTGACCCCTGAGGAATACCGCTCGTGCGCATCCCCACTCTGACTTCTCCCCATTTATGCAAACTCTCTGCTGCCTATTGTCAACCATGCCTCTGTCCAGGAAAAAATTTCTCCTATTCCATGTGCCTTAATTTTCCTCAATAGTCTCTGATGTGGGACCCTGTCAAAAGCCTTACTGAAGTCCATATACACAATATCATATTCATTACCATGATCTACCTCCTCAAATACCTTAGTGAAAAAAAGTTAATAAATTCGTAAGGCAGGAACGCCCATTTGTAAAACCATGCTGAGATTCGTTGATTAATTCATGCTTTTCAAGGTGGCTACTAACTGCCTCGGCAATTATTGATTCCATAAATTTTTCCACTATTGAGGTTAGGCTTATTGGTCTATAGTTCGAAGCTAAGGACCTGTCACCTGCCTTGTAAATAGGTATCACATTTGCCATTTTCCACTTATCTGGCACCATGCCAGTCTGTAGTGATATGTTGAAAAGATTAGACAAAGGTTTGCTAAGCTCCTCTTTACATTCCTTTAGAACCCTTGCATACAGTTCATCAGGGCCTGGGTATTTGTTAGGTTTTAATTTTTCTATTTGCCTAAGGACCATGTCACTTGTGACCCTAATCGTGCACAGTTTATTACCGTCCTGTTCTACATAATTTATCATTTCTGGAATATCACTGGTATCCTCCTGTGTAAAAACTGAGAGGAAGTATGTGTTATAAATTCTACACATTTCCTTATCACTGTCAGTGAGCTGACCCGGGGAACTTTTGAGTGGGCCTATCTTGCCCCTGATCTTACTTCTGTATATCTGAAAGAATTTTTTTGGGGTTACTTCGATTCTCTTGCAACTTTAACCTCATAATCTTTTTTTGCTTTTCTAATTCCCCTTTTTTATTTCTCTCTTTAACTGAATATACTATTTTTAAATTGCCCCTCTCCTCTTTTGATTTCCCTTATATGCCTCTCTTTTGACCAAACAGATTTTTTTAATCTATTTTCATCAATTTAGGATCATTTTTGTTTGATCTGTTTTCCCTATTTGGAACATAATTTGACTGAGCAGCTATAACTATGCCCTGGAAAGCGTCAAAATTGGCAACCATCACCACCTACTACCCTTAGTCAGGTCATTCCAGTTCAGCCCCCTAAGCAATTTTTCAGTCCTATGAAATCAGCCAAGCGAAGTCAGGGACAGAAACTTGATTCCCCATTATTAGGGGAATTCCCATGAAAATATTAAAACTGAGTGATTTGTGATCACTTTCCCCAGCTCATCAATTAACCTAAAGATTATTAATTAGTGTTTCCCTACTGGCAAGAACCAAGTCAAAGGTTATTTCCCCTATTTGGCTCTGTCACAAACTGTTTTAAAAAGCAATCCTGGATCGTATCAAGAAAGTCACCTACTCAAAATTTTCCTGTCAAATTGCTCCAGTCAATCTGTCTATAGTTGAAATCTCTCATTAGCACAAAAATTTTCGTATTAGATGCCATGTGAATTTCGTCCCATAGAAGTTTACTGCACTCCCTATCAAGTTTTGGGGGCCCTGTAAAATCACACCCAAAATTAGTTTTCTCGGCCCTCGAGAAGCTGTAACCAAACAGATTCATTGCCTGACGCTTCTAATTTTATATCTTGTCTAACACAACAATTTAAAATGTCTCTGACATACATCGCTACTCCACCACCCTTTCCTTTTGACCCTGTCAGTGTGGAATAATTTATAGCCTTGTATGTGACATTCAAGGGCATCTGTCTATATTTCAGACTGAGCCAGGTCTCTTTTTATAGCAATAATATCTATGTTTCCTGCACTTGCAATTAATCTTAGCTCATCTATCTTATTTCTTACACTCCTGCTATTAGTATAGTAAACCTTAAGGAGCTAGTCCCTGTTTGCCTTCTGCTGTCCCCCTTTGTTTGCTGACCTTATTTATTGTCTTTATTTTATAACTTCATGCTGAATCCTTTTATACATTTACTGTTTCCAACCCTATGTTGCAACATGCTTGTTTCCCACACACACCCATACCTCTATCTTCTATCAGTTTAAAATCATAGGCATTTCACCAATGGCCTTCTCAATTGAGTTTGCAAGTGCTACCACTCCAGCCCCAGAGAGATGTACCCCATCCCTTGCATACATACCATGTTTGCCATAAAAGTTTTTTCCAGTTGTCAATGAATGGGATTGCAAGTTTCCTTGCAGTATCTGTCTAGCCAGCAATTTACACCAATTGCCCTAGACAACCATTCATTTCCTACTCCCCTTCTAGGCAAGATATACATATGATTGGGACCCCTCCCTTAGACTTAATGAAATCTATAGCTGACATGTTCTTATCTAGCACTCTTCTCTCCTACCCTTCCCAAATATCATTCCACCAGCACTGAGACAGATAATGGGCTTGTTCCCATTACCTGACATGATATTATCCAGCCTGTTAACTATGTCCCCAACACCAGCTCCAGAAAGCACACTCTATCTCTCACCTTCTTTTTCCTATTACAAAAAGAAACGGTCAATATATCTTACCTGAGAATCACCAACTACAAGAATCCCACTTACCTCTGTTAGCAGGGGCAGTAGTATGCTTACCTTCACTGGCCACTGAAGTACATTCATCCTGAAGAACAGAGAAGCGATTTCCTACCTTCAATCTTCACTCTTAACTTTTCCTTATTCTGATTCTCCTTCCATTACTGGAACCACTCGCCACTTGTAGCAGGTGCTGGACTGCACCTCACTGCTGGGACCGTTAGCTACCTCCCCCCCCTACAGCCTCCTCACAGCGGGGAGACGACTGCACCTCACTGCTAGAAGCCTCATTCCCCACAACTCCACCACCTCACACTCTCTCCCAGACCCATTTTAGGTGGACCTTCAGCCTCCTAATCTCCCCCCTGGAGAAGCAAGACCTCCTCCTTTTAACTCCCAACCTCAATTTTAAAACACTGCAGAAGCAAGCCATGCTTTGTAACCGTCCACACTAAAACCCAAAGCAGCTCAAGGTCTGTGACCTCACGTGACGACTGACCACTGACCACTGAGACGTTATTAAAATAATTATGGAAAATACTACATGAACACACTTAATTAGTCTTACCTGGGAACTTATTCATAGACGAGGGGTCCTATCTTCCCGTCAGTCTTCCATGTAATTGTCATAGACGAGGGGTCCTATCCTCCAGTCAGTCTCCCATGTAATTATCATTGACGATGGTTCCTATCTTCCCGTTAGTCTTCCATGTAATTATCGTAGACAAGGGGTCCTATCTTCCCATCAGTCTTCCATGTAATTATCATAGACGAGGGGTCCTGTCTTCCCGTCAGTCTTCCACGTAATTATCATAGATGGACATTCCTCGCCTAGCTGCTGGGTGAGTGGTCGCTCCTCACAACTCTCTGTCAACAGCAAAGCTAACAACCCAGTGCTCGTCATGGTCTTTGGCTTACGTCGCAAAGTAAACACTGTTGGAATTGAATTAGTGTGTGGATCCATTACGCCTACGATGGTCCATTATTTGTTGCCAATGATTATCAGAGACACCTACGGCATCGATGACAAGGAGCTTACGGGGTGGCTTTAAATGACTCTTTCAGGATATTCGGGAAAATTTCTCCACACACAGGTGTATGAGGGTCTTTGTTGATCATTACCATGATCTTAGTATGGAAGTGACCCTGGAAGTGAGCATCAGACTTGTGGACTTTCCAGACAGTATACATGGTGAGGGGATGGAACGTACCTTTTGAGGCGAATGAGGTCGACATTCGTCCAAGCTTTCGAAAGGTAAAGGAGTTGTACATGTTGCCCAACAGGGAAAATGGGTGACGGGTGCACATGCTGGTTACCTTGAGGGAAGTTTTCTCCTTAAAATGACCCTCCGTCACCCCATACCCACCTATGTTATCTTGGAGGGTTTCAAACTTAAGTGATGGTGACGTAGCTGGGCAGAGGAGAACTTGAAGGATATGTGGAAACTATGATCACGTTGCAGCTGAGTGTGGCAGGCGGGCCGGGCTGGGCGACCGGGTGAAGCAGCGCCCACTGGCAAGAGGCAGGACGTTCCTGAGTCTGCCCAGGTGAAGGATGGGGGGCGTGGTCAACTTTGGAGCGAAATGGTTGAGCGTCAGAGTTGGATGCTAGGCATGAGGCGGCAGTGAATGTTGCTGGGCACGGTGTGGACGGGCTGATACCGAGTACGGAAGATGCGCAGCTGTTAGTGGTGGAGGTGCATAGTGAGGAGGAACCCAGTTCATCGATGGAGGGGAGTGTTGTCACCAGAAACGGGCAGCGCGACATCCAACTCTGATGATGTCTTAATACCGGCCCAACGCCCAGGGTAGAAGGTGTGGGTGGTGGAGGCTAGCAGTGTAGGAGGGAGGAGGCACCAGCAACAGGCAGTGCAGGATGGCCAGGGTTTCCTGCATGGTGAAACATGGTAAGGGCAGCGAGAAGGGCCCTGGTGCACATGTAAAGGGGGAAGTGGGGCCAAGGGACACAAGCATTAACTGGCCTCCGGTGTATTATGCGAACGTTAATGGCTTGTGTGAGAGAATAAGTGTGATTGGTTTTGTATGTTCTTAAATAGGTACCGGTGTGTGGATGTAGCATATATTCAGGAGTATAACTGGAAAGCTGGCAAGGAATTTTTAAGTGGAGGGCTATCAGAGATTTTTTGACGCATTCGGAGCGATTAAAAGGGACAGACATCTTGATCAGGGCGGCAAGCCTGTTTGTATTGGTAAGGGGTGAAAGGGGGTAGATGGCAGGATCTTAAGAGGGATGGATGATGGAGGGGTGAGACAGTGGATTTTGTGTGCATGTACGCGCCGGGAGAGAACATAGGTGCGTTAAGAATGCTTTGTGAGGGAAGAGCTGGGCATTTCTTACAATCTTACCTTCTCTTGCAATAGTGGGGGGGGATTGGAATTGTGCGTTAGAAAGATTGGTGCTGAGGAGGGGGTTTTTTGTCACTTATTTGGGGGAGCTCTCTGTGATTTTGCAACTGCGAGTGTTTGCCGGGGGTTCATGGGAGGTGGACCATAAATATGTGAGGAGGGCTTTTGGCAAGGTTAGAAAGACTATATTTTTATGCAGTGTGTGGTATAGAGTCTGTCCATACAGTAGAGGCACCTTATTCTGGTCAAAGAGCAGTTGTAGCAGAGGTGGGGTGGGAGGTTTTTAGCTAGAAATTAAATACGAGGGTTCTCGGGGATGAGGAGGCAGTGGGGGGTTTTTTGCTGCACTATGGGAGGAGCTTGGGGAGAAGGGGAAAGGGTAGTTGATGATGTGGTGGATAGCATTGCAAAGGCTAGTTTACCTGGAGTTTGCCTGGACAGATTTTCCGGGGTCAACTCCCCCGCGGCCCGGTCTGTGACCGGGGCCTCCTGGTGGATCAGAGCCTGATCAACCAGGCTTTTTGCTGCGGGCTGCACGCAATCCAACGTACGAGCCACAGCCCGGCTGGTCAGGAACCGATTTTAAAGGTGTTGTCCATGCCAGCTTAAAGACTGCCAGGGGTCTTTTGGGAAAATCCCCCTTATGTATGCTGGGAGGCAGTGAGCAGTCTGGGGCCCCTGACACTTATTGCATGGTCTCTTAACGTGCTAGTGACACCCCTGCTTTTCATTGGGGGGGATGCTGCATCGTCTGCCAAGTCGTAGTGATGGGTTTTCGTGTGCAACTTCGGTACTAGTCCCTCTAGGATTTTCCAGGTGTATATACCATGTATCCTCCCCCCTGCGTTCCAGGGGAAAACAGGTTCAGGAACCTCAAGCGCCCCAGTAATTGAGAAGTTTTATCTCCGTTATGCACACGTGAAGGTTCTCTGTACATTTTTTTAGGTGAGCAATTTCACCTGCCTTGAAGGTGCTGTTATGGTGCAGCAATATTCCAGCCTAGATAGAACAAGTGACCTGGGAAAAGTGTCATCATTTGGGGTTGGGCCCCCCTATTTTGAAGGTTCTCATTATCCATCCTGTCATTTTTCTAGCAGATACGATTGATACAATGTTATGGTCCTTGAAGGTGGGGATCCTCCGACATGATCACTCCCAGGTCTTTGACGTTGGTGTTTCGCTCTATTTTGTGGCCAAATTTGTTTTGTACTCTGATGAAGATTTAATTTCCCGGTTGCCATATCTGAGTAATTGAAATTTCTCATCGTTGAACTTCATACTGTTTTCCCGCAGCCCACTGAAAGATTTGGTTGATGTCCGCCTGGAGGCCTTTCAGTGTCTGCAAAGGAAGACACTGTCATGCAGATTCGGTGTCATCTGCAAAGGAAGACCGGTGCTGTGGCTGACATCCTTGTCTATGTCGGATATGAGGATGAGGAACAAGATGGAGCGAGTACTGTGCCTTGTGGAACAGAGCTTTTCACCGTAGCTGCCTCGGACTTTACTCTGTTGACGACTACTCTCTGTGTTCTGTTAGTGAGGAAATTATAGATCCATCGACCGACTTTTCCTGTTATTTCCCTTAGCACGCATTTTTGCGCTTTACGCCATGGTCACATTTGTCGAAGGCTTTTGCAAGTCTGTATATATTACATCTGATTCTTTTTGTCTTCTAGTGCATTTGGGACCTTGTCGTAGTGATCCAAAAGTTGAGACAGACAGGAGCGACCTGTTCAAAAACCCATGTTGCCCTGGTTGTGTAACTGAGGGTTTTTTTCTAGATGGGTGGTGATCTTGTTCTTAGGACCCTTCAAAGATTTTTATGATATGCGATGTTAGTGCTATTGGTCTGTAGTTTTTTGCTGTTGCTTTACTGCCCCCTTTGTGGAGTGGGGCTATGTCTGTTCTTTTTTAGTAACTGGGGGACGACCCCCGTGTGCATGCCCCCCTCTCCACAGGATGGAAAAGGCTCGTGATAGGGGCTTCTTGCAGTTCTTGGTGAACACGGAGTTCCTGAGCCCTGGCCCTGGGGCAGAGTGCAGGGGCATGTCTTTTAAACGCCTGTTCGAAGTCATTTGGTGTCAGGATAACTTCGGATAGGCTTGTTTAATCATTTTGTGGCTCTCTCATAAAAAAATTCATTTTGATCTTCGACTCTCAGTCTGGTTAGCGGCTTACTAAAAACTGAGTCATATTGGGACTTGAGTAGCTCACTCATTTCCTTGCTGTTATCTGTGTGGGACCCATCTTGTTTAAGTAGGGGCCCAATACTGGACGTTGTTCTCGACTTTGATTTGGCAAGGAGAAGAAATACTTTGGATTTCTTTCGATTTCATTTATGGCTTTTAGTTCTTCCCGCGATTCCTGACTCCTATAAGATTCCTTTAGCTTAAGTTCGATGCTTGCTATTCCTGACCATGTCTCCCTACGCATTTCAGATATATTGACCTCTTTTAGCCTCTCTGTTATTCTTTTCCGTCGCCTGAAAAGGGGAGCGCTGTCTCTTCTATTTTAAACATCTACTCCTCATTTTTCTTAGAGGAATAAGCCTTGTGCATACATCGAGTGCCACCAGGTAATCTGTTCTAGGCATAATTTTGGGGGTCTGTGTTGCATAGTATATCTTCCCACTTATATGGGTTAGGACTTGGTTTATTTGGGTTTCCCCATTTTAAATGTTTTGTTATTGAATTTGAATTTGGTGAATGCTCCCCTCTGACTAGTCTCATTATGTCGGTCTGGGGTTTCCACGCACACATGGCTGAACCTAAATTTAAAGTTGTGATGTAAATTTATATTGTTTTTGATAGGGTGACATTCTTATCAGATCATCATTGTTAGTGAAGATGAGGTCTAGTGTATTCTCCATCAAATAGGCTCTATTATTTGCGGGTTTAAATTGAATTTTGTGCAGAGTTTTAAAAGCTCGTGTGAGTGTAGTTTTCATCAGAGCGCCTCCTGGTGTTATTACTGCAACAATATTATTTGCTATATTCCTCCATTTTAGGTGCCTTAAGTTTGAAATCCCCCAGGAGCAAGATGTTGGGCAGGAGCTGGAAGATTTTCCAGACAGGGGTCAGTTTTTTAACAGCTGTTCCTGGAATTGCGGGGATGTTGCATCCGGAGGTTGTAGACTACCACAATGACTAGGTTTTGGTTCTCGACCTTTACTGCTAAAACTTCCACAACATAAATTTGAGGCATTAAGCAGTTCTGTGTAAAAAAGTGACTCTGCAATGTACAGGCCAATCCCCCCCTTTTGCCTTTTCACTTTGTCACATCTGTATAGGTTGAAACCCTTTGGATCCATGTTTCATTGCTAAGTTGATCTTTTATGTGGGTCTCAGTGAAAGCCGCGAACATTGCCTTTGCCTCTGCAAGCATCCACAGATGAAGGAAATTTGTTGTTTGTTGCTGGCTTTAGACCCGTATATTTGCAAAGAAGAATGTCATCGGACTGGTGGATATTGGACTGGGGGGATTTTTTTTTTCGGCTTTAGTATCTGTATCTGGGGTTTGGAGTGGAGGTCATCGCTGTGGTTCCACTCCAGGAAGACGGGATTGGTGTACGATTTCTGCCATTTCCCCCAGTTTTTTTTTTTCCTTCCTGGCACTAAAAAACCTCTCCCTTTTGAGTGGCTGTGACTACCCAGGTTTTTCCCCTTTGCCGGATGTTTTGAAATCTTTTTGCCCCCTTTAGATGTGTGCCGGGCAATTTAAGTTATACACAGTCTTCCTGTTTCTGAAGAGGTACGCAGTTCAGGGGGAAAAATCTTACAGGAAGGGAGTTTGCATTTTCCTGTTGTCATATGGGCATGGCATTTTCTAGGGTGGTCAAGTTGCACGTCCCGTCTGTTTTTTCCAGATTTCCTATGCCTGCAGATACCAAGTGCATAGTATGTGCACAGGCTTGGGTTTTTTAAATTTGGGCCTTTCGGTTTTCTGTGACTGTATTTCCTGTTGGTGCATGTTTCCCTGTCTACTCCTATCCTCTCTAGCACCAACAAGGAGCTCCCCCAGTTTGTTTTTGGCAATATATCCTCACTATTGCTAGTGGAGTCCTCTTGTTTTCTATTTCCTGCGGTATTTCTAGTTTGCAATATTTGTTTTAAACTTATCTTTGACTACACTTGTTTCCCTACTACGGCTCCTGTCCCCATGAGGTCATTTATATGTATTCCTTCCTGCAATAATTCCCGACTACCTGGAAAAAATCTCCCCGCTTCACCATTACTGTCCCCAGGACAGCACCTCCAGCTTCACCATTACTGTCTCCCAGGACAGCACCTCCAGTTCACCATTTCTGTCCCCAGGGCATACTATCAGCCCCACATTTACTGACTTCCAGGACTTCACCTCCAGCCTTACAGTTTCGACTGCATGGCCAGTATCAAGGCAGTACCCCTTCAGCCCAGACTTTTTTATGTTCCCATCGTTGTAGAAAGGTTCCAGGGTTTTCTATGAAAGCAGCTTGATGTTGTCCATTTTTTAATACCCTTATGATTTTAGTCCACAGATTTATCTCATTTGGGCATACCCAAAAACACTTACCTGTTTTAATACTGCTTGTAGCTAGTTCTTGGATATCTGCACAAGAGGCGTGACACCAATTTCCACAAAAATGACAATTTATCCATGTGGAAGCCCGTTTGTTTGATTGACCGCAGACTACACAGAGCTTCATAATGATTTGAATGGTTGATTTACTGTAATTCCACTAGCAACCTCCTGAATATTCTATTAATAACATCCTTAAATGAAGCTCTAGCTATTTGTATTTCTATTTCTAACTGTACTTGTATATTGGACAGCTTACCGTGCACATTCCTGGATAAGAGATTTCCTAGGATAAGAGATTTTTACATATATGAAGGGAAGAGGATAAACCACATAGATATGGGTTATCAAAATTTTCTAGAGAAGTTTCTTACATGGCTGCAAAAGTGGGGGCACTTTGCAGGAAAGGTACGATATGGAGAGATGGAGGCCCTGAAGGAGAGGTAAGGGAGTTGCAGAATGAGAGATTTGAAGCTGTAAGGTGCAAATGGTATAGATGAGGTGCCATGGGGGGATAGGCCTTCGTCCTTGTCCTGAGGGGGCAGCAACAACGTAGGAAGGCAATGACTCTTATGCATTTAGAGTGTGTGAGGGGGAGAACTTCGGATTGGGGGAGGTGCTCAGGTCGACAGAGGGCATGGGAATGTATGCTGAGAGGTGGAATGCTCGTTATTGGTGTAGTCAGGGTGAATGAAGGGCTGTTGGAGGAAGTGAATGGCTGTGGTGGGTAAACCCCTGGGGGGGAGTGATAGAATAGCATTGGGGGGATATTGAGGAGAAGGAAATTTGGAGAGCTTGGCTGGAATGAGCAAAGGTAAGGGGCGGGGGGTGGATGGGATTCCTTGCGAAATTTATATGCTGCATTGGAATGTTGTGAGGTTTCTTGGTCAGGCTCCTGAATGAAATGAAGTGAGGGGGTAAAGGGTTTAAACGTGGGACAAGCCATCTGGTCTATTCCAAAGGGGACCATCAGTGTAATTTTAAAGGATTATTGTTCATTATCTTTTATGTGCACCCGGGCTATAAGCCCCTTGGGAAAGGTGCTTGGTAACACCTAAAGTGTGTAATTTTACGGGTGGTCTCCCAGAGCCAGTTTGATTTTGCCTGGCAGATCGATGGTGATGGGGCACGGGATCCTCCAGGATTTTGTAGCTGCTTTTGGTGGGGGAGGGGGGGTTGTTAGCATTGGACGGGAGGGGGCATATGACACAAATTGGAAAAGGAGGCTTTAGGTCGCATTTTACTGTTTCAGGGTTTTGGGGAGGAAATAGTGGGATGAGTGAAAACATTGTATAACCAAGAGTGTGTGTGTGTACAAGTTAACGGGCGTTTGGGGAAAGCAGTTGCACTATGGGGAGGGCTTCGACGGGGCTGCCCACTCTCACAATTGTTGTTTGCGTGCATGCAAGACCCTTTCTATAGGATGGTGGAGGCAAGAATACGAGGGGACAGGGGTGTGGAAGGGTGGCCATGGCCAAGTCTGGTGGGGTACATGGATGACGTGACGGTTTTGGTGGATGAAGGGACACGGTTGGATGGGCTGGAGGAGGTGGTGCAGGTTTACGGAAGTGCCTCAGGAATGGTGGTGAATGCAGAGAAATCGTCCATTTTATGGTTGGGGATGTGGGAGTGGAGGGTGGAATGGAGATGTCGGGTGGTGACGACCCGTGTGGACGTTTTTAAATAGTGTATTGTATATTGGGCA
>NW_026469288.1:5000-10927 GCF_026875155.1 Cherax quadricarinatus
TCCTCTCTATCTCTCTCTCTCTCTCTCTCTATATTATATATATATATATTTTATATATATAATATATATATATATATATATATATATATATATTATATATATATATATAAGGAAACACGTCCTAATGTTACCACCCGTACAGGGGATTGAACCAGGGACCTCAATGTGTGCGTTGAGTGCGCTACCAACCCAGCTACGAGACACCCAGTACACCGCCTCTACAACATTTAACACTTGTTTCCTGGCTACCATCACTTCTTGTATCGTTCCTCTTAACAATGGTCCCCTGCCAGGTCTGCTACACTTCTTTTGGAAGATAGATTTCAACTTCTCTATTTTCTTAGTTCACCGATGTGAACAAGAATGCGTTATCTGGATAGGTTTCTCAAGTTAGTTCCTGATCAGTTGGCCTGTGGTTCGTACGCTGGACTCCGTGACTTGTGGCCAGCAGCAACAGCCTGGTTGATCAGGCTCTAATCCACCGCGAGGCCTGGTCAATGGTAAGATCCTACAAGAAACACACACAAAAAGGAAACAAATCTACTTACTAAATGTAAGCACATGTGCAGTATCTGGGGATCTTTACTGTAGATGTTTCGCCATCCACTGGCTTTCTCAGTACTAACTCAAGTACATAATGGCGAAGACTGTACAACTATATACAAAATATGAGGTAATCAGTCCCTCAGCCTTGGTGATGAAACGCACAGTAATTTTGAATAATCTGAGCGCAAGCGTTGATTCACAGCTCCTGGCCCTCGCCTCTTACCTATATGGAGCGGATGTATTACGAAAGCAGTACTCAACCTACTTTACAGGAGTCGATCAAAAGCTCCTGGCCCTCGCCTCTTACCTATGTGGAGCGGATGTGTTTAATACTAAAATAGTACTCACCTACTTTACAGGAGTCGATCAGAAGCTCCTGGCCCCCGCCTCTATATGGAGCGGATGTTTTGCCACATCTCAGTAGGCCAAGGACACAAACTTTCTTAAGAAATCAAAGACGCTAGACGCAGTACAATCATTTATTGGACGTTACAAGTAAAGGCTTTTGTAAAGCTGGATGATTATTTTAAGGAGTTGTAGAAGGAATCTCCCTAAGTAACTGATATGTAATTAAGATCACCACTATCTGGTAACAATTATTATAATCAAGAGGGAAGCGCTAAACCCGGAGGATTATACAGCGCCTGGGGGGGGGGGATGTGGAAGGCATTCAGGCTTAATTTGGGGAACTGGAGCACAGATCCAATTCCCTAAATCAAGAGCCCCTCACCAACATCAAGGAACCTTCCTTGAGGGGTTTCTGGTAACAAGATATTGGAACAATCTCTGGTCTAGTTATTCTTGTTAAAAACCACTGATAAAGGTTTAATTTTAACTAGGAATCAAAAATGCAAAAATATAAAATTAACGATATTTAATGTTAAGGTATTTAAGACATAATACTTTATTCTTATTAATTAATATTGAAAAGTACTCAAGGTACCTTATTACTCAAGGTTCCTTATTACTCAAGGTACCTTATTACTCAAGGTTCCTTATTACTCAAGGTACCTTATTACTCAAGGTTCCTTATTACTCAAGGTTCCTTATTACTCAAGGTTCCTTATTACTCAAGGTTCCTTATTATTCAAGGTTCCTTATTACTCAAGGTTCCTTATTACTAAAGCTACAAGATTTACGATTGTCTTCGTAAATATCTTACTTAAGGTAAATCCTGAAGTCATGAATTTACATAGAGATTATATGTAGTAATTTCAATGGAAGTAAGACATACATATAAGGACGGATATTACGATATACTCAATGATCCTAAATCCCAAACTCAAATTAAGAGTTTACATAACACTATAACTTGTATGTTAGTATCAATGACATGACAGTAGTGACCATAACTATGGGACTTGATATATTATTATTATTATAATCAAAAAGAAGCGCTAAGCCACAAGGGCTATACAGCAGGGACTTGATATAGAATACCGAATCTAGGCTCAACACAGATTATTCCCAACTACGTGAAGGGGATTTTGCCCCCAAAAAATACCATCTATTTTTCTATAGTTAAAAAAATAGACATACTTAGAATGCCCTAAAAAAAGAAAAACCTTAAGAGCCCGCGACAATAAATTTCCCTGTTATAATAACGGTTTTTTCCACTAACACACGTAAACCAGGAGTCCCAAACCACATTTGTTAAAGAATCTAAAATTTTACCAACAAACCAGGGGAGAGAGAGACAGTTTACTGGGGCTCGGGGACGGGACAAGACCTGAATCAAAGTTCACTAAACCTAAAAAAATCGGGTGGGTTTCACGTGCCCCTGGGTCAGCATTCAGCTCAAACCCAAAACCCCAACTAACATATTTTTCCCAATATTGTTCCCACCCTCAAAAGTTTGTTTCTCATTTAACAAAACAAACCCATCCTAACCTTTTTACTAGGTAATAATAATAATAATGAAAATGATAACTAAAAAAACAGTAATAAAAAAGAGCCAAAAAACTTCTTTTTAGCTTTTAAAAAGGAGATATTCGCGATATAATATTGAGAGTTAATTACATTTCTCACAGTATGATTGTTAAAAATCAAGGGGAAGCTCAAAACCCGTAGGTTTAATACGGGCGCCGGGGGGGGGGAAGTGGAAGGCATTCAGACTTAATTGGGGGAACGGAGCACAGACCCCAATTTCCCCAAAAACAAGGGGCCCCTCACCAACATCAAGGAACCTTTCCCTGAGGGGGCACCTCACAGTAAATTTTAAAAATAACAATGAGCTACATACACGGGGGGCAACACAGAGTAAATCTTTTCGATCTAGTAAGCCTTTTTAAAGTTTTTTGAAATTTTATAAAGTTCTAAAAATAGAGAGCGAAACGTTGGCCCAATACAAGTTTCAAGTAAAAGTGTCTTCACTTTCTTCCATAAACTCAAAAAACACACCATGTAAAACAATGAAAACTTTTCCCTTTTTAAGACAAATCCCGGGTATTAAAAACATAAAAAACATAAAAAACATAAAATTTAAAAAAATTTTTTGTATAAAACTTTAAAATACATTAACGTAAAATATTTTAAAACCAAGAATTGGAAACCCCAAAAAGTCAATGGATTTTAAAAAACAAAATCTTTATATCACTTAATTTCAATAAAGCTACACAAAATACACCGATAAATTAGACACATGTCTACACTTGGGTATCTGTACGGGGGAAACGTTTCGCCACACAGTGGCTCCATCAGTCCCCGTACAAAAGAAAGGTTAAGATTTAGAAGGGGTTTTAGGGAATCAGCCCCCCCAATTTAAATTTTAAAATTGGGTGGATTGATTACCTCCCAAATTTTTTTCTGATTTTTCACCATTCTTCTTTTCATAAGACTGATGAAGCCCCGGTGGCGAAAAAATTACCTCCAAAAAAAAAACCCGATTTTCTCCCGAACCATTTACTACAATATACCGAGATATGTATTACCCCAGTTTTATATATTTTAAAAACCCGTTATATGTAAATTTAAAATATTGGTAACAGTTTACTTTTTTTCTCTTGTGTCCATTTTCCTAACATTAAAATAATTTTTGACTGATGTGAAAAAAAAGGGGAAAACAGCCTTAATGACCCTCAAGTAAACCGATAGACTTGAAAAACCCCCAAAAAATTTATTTTATGCTTTGGTACACATAGTTATATAAAAATTTTCATAAAATAGCAGTATTAAAGTTTTATATTACCCCAGAAAAAACGGAAAAAAGTTAGAAACCCAAATGACTTTTTTAAATTGGGGTCCTTGACTATCATTAAAAAAAAATAATAAGCTATTTTTAAAACATTTTTCTTTTTTTTAAATTTCCTTTTTTGTTGTTTCCTCGAAAAAAATTGTGCTTTTCATTTTTTTCCCAAAAAACCATATTAATCAGCATATTTTTTCTCTTCAGTAGGAGAGACTAGGGTTGTGGCGGCCATTTTGTTTTAAAACCCAAGTTTTTTGCCCCTTCCCCATAAAAAGTTTTTTCCCCTAATATTTTTTTCCTTCCCAGTGCGGTTTTACGTATGTATCTCTCTCTCTCTCCTCTCCTCTTTTCCCTCTCTCCCTCTCTTCTCATCCCCTTCTCCCCTCCTCCCCTCTTTTCTCTCCTCTCTCTTTTCCTCTTTTCCCCCTCTCTCCCCTCTCTCTTCTCCCTCTCTCTCCCCTCCTCCCTCCCTTTTTCTCTCTCCTCCTCTCTCTAAATATATTATATAAACATATAAATATATAATTAATATATTTTATTATATGTAAAAAAATTTTATTTTAAAAACATAACATAGATGTAAATATATATAAATATACATAACATATATGTAAAAATATATAATAAAACCTAAAAACCTTTAAGGAGTGAGGAAGAGGCCAGTTTAGTGGGGGGGAAGTTTTGGAGGCCGAAGGGAAAATGAAAGGGGCAAGGGACCGGAATTGATGGGATAAATAGAAATTTAAAAGCAGGTGGGGTATAGTTTTGGAGGGGGTTGGTGCAATTTTTTAAATAAAGTAGGGGGGGGGGTAAGGCCGGGGGTTTGGCAGAGAGCATGCATAGTTCCTTTGTATAAAGGAAAAGGGGGAAAAAAGAAGTGCAAAAATTATAGGGGATAAGTCTTTTTAGTGAACCGGGTAAAGGATGGAAAGTTAAAAATTTGAAAAATTTAAGATAAGCGGAGAATAGGATGCAGATGAACAAGGGGCTTTGGAAAGGTAGGGGTGTGGGGCCCCTTTTACAGTAAAACAATAAGTAACAGAAAATTTAAAAAGGGCAAAGAGGTCTTTTGGGGGCATTTATGGTTTTAAAAAAGGGCTATGACAGGGGGATAGGGGGGCAATGGGCAGAGTTGCAAATGAAAGGGGAGGAGGAGGTTCTAAAACAGTTAAAGTTTTTACGAGGATAGTGAGGCTCAAATTAGAGTATGAGGAAAGGGGAAATTTTTTCCCATTTAAAATTGGGGCCTTTTGACAAGGATGTGTGATGTCACCCCTGGTTGTTTAAATATTTATAGTGGGGGTTTTAAAGAATAAATCAGGGCTTGAAGAGGCGTGGAGTTTTAAAAAAAAAGAATCACACACAAGTGGGAGTTTTCACACTGCTCTTGCTGGAAAAACTGTGCCTTGGGAGAAATTTTGAAAAAGTTGCAGAAAATTGTGGATGAATTTGTTGGGGGTGCAAAAGAAAAAATTAAAGGGAATACGGAAAGAGTAAGGTTATGAGATAAAAAAAGTTTGGGGATGAAAGTTTTAAAATTTTAATTGGGGGGAGAGAGTATGGGGGAGGTGAACTATTCAGAATTTGGGGTGGACGTGTCAGCGGGTGGGCCTAGAAAAGAGGAATCAAGAATTGATGAGGGAAAAAAAGTAGGGTGCACTTTTGGATCTGTGGGGAAAAAAGAACTTTTCCTTGGGGGCAAAAGGGGAATGTATGAAGATAAATTTTTCCCAAAGCCTTTTATGGGGGTGAACTGGTGATGAATTTGCAGCGAGGGGAAGGCTGGAGGCATGGGGAAATTCGTGTTGAGGGGAATGTGTGGTGGAAAATTTAAGCAGAAATTCGTAGTTTGGGGAAATTAGGGGGAGGTGGGGGTTACCAAAAAAGTTGTCCAAGGGCTGAAAGGGGGTTTTTGAGGTGGGTTTGGACATGTAGAGAGAAAGGAGCGAAACAGAATGACTTTTAGATGTATCATCTGTATGGAAAAAAGGCGGGTAGGGGGGCGGCCTAGGAAGGGTTGGGGGGAGGGGTAAAGGAGGGTTTTTGGGGCGAGGGGGTTGGGCTTCCAGCAGGGAGTGGAGCGGTTTTTTAGGATGAATGGGGACAAATGGTTTTTAAAACTTGACTGCGTTTGGGGAGGGGGTGAGCAAAGTAACATTTATGAAGGATTTAGGGAAAAACCCAGCCGGACCTG
>NW_026469289.1:0-12417 GCF_026875155.1 Cherax quadricarinatus
AAAGGGCAAAGCACAGCAAAGAACTACAGACCAATAGCACTAACATCCCATATCATAAAAATCTTTGAAAGGGTCCTAAGAAGCAAGATCACCACCCATCTAGAAACCCATCAGTTACACAACCCAGGGCAACATGGGTTTAGAACAGGTCGCTCCTGTCTGTCTCAACTATTGGATCACTACGACAAGGTCCTAAATGCACTAGAAGACAAAAAGAATGCAGATGTAATATATACAGACTTTGCAAAAGCCTTCGACAAGTGTGACCATGGCGTAATAGCGCACAAAATGCGTGCTAAAGGAATAACAGGAAAAGTCGGTCGATGGATCTATAATTTCCTCACTAACAGAACACAGAGTAGTCGTCAACAGAGTAAAGTCCGAGGCAGCTATGGTGAAAAGCTCTGTTCCACAAGGCACAGTACTCGCTCCCATCTTGTTCCTCATCCTCATATCCGACATAGACAAGGATGTCAGCCACAGCACCGTGTCTTCCTTTGCAGATGACACCCGAATCTGCATGACAGTGTCTTCCATTGCAGACACTGCAAAGCTCCAGGCGGACATCAACCAAATCTTTCAGTGGGCTGCAGAAAACTATGAAGTTCAACGATGAGAAATTTCAATTACTCAGATATGGTAAACATGAGGAAATTAAATCTTCATCAGAGTACAAAACAAATTCTGGCCACAAAATAGAGCGAAACACCAACGTCAAAGACCTGGGAGTGATCATGTCGGAGGATCTCACCTTCAAGGACCATAACATTGTATCAATTGCATCTGCTAGAAAAATGACAGGATGGATAATGAGAACCTTCAAAACTAGGGAGGCCAAGCCCATGATGACACTCTTCAGGTCACTTGTTCTATCTAGGCTGGAATATTGCTGCACACTAACAGCACCTTTCAAGGCAGGTGAAATTGCCGACCTAGAAAATGTACAGAGAACTTTCACGGCTCGCATAACGGAGATAAAACACCTCAATTATTGGGAGCGCTTGAGGTTCCTAAACCTGTATTCCCTGGAACGCAGGAGGGAGAGATACATGATTATATACACCTGGAAAATCCTAGAGGGACTAGTACCGAACTTGCACACGAAAATCACTCACTATGAAAGCAAAAGACTTGGCAGACGATGCACCATCCCCCCAATGAAAAGCAGGGGTGTCACTAGCACGTTAAGAGACCATACAATAAGGGTCAGGGGCCCGAGACTGTTCAACTGCCTCCCAGCACACATAAGGGGGATTACCAACAGACCCCTGGCAGTCTTCAAGCTGGCACTGGACAAGCACCTAAAGTCTGTTCCGGATCAGCCGGGCTGTGGCTCATACGTTGGTTTGCGTGCAGCCAGCAGCAACAGCCTGGTTGATCAGGCTCTGATCCACCAGGAGGCCTGGTCACAGACCGGGCCGCGGGGGCGTTGACCCCCGGAACTCTCTCCAGGTAAACTCCAGGTAAACTCACCAGCACATTAATCAATGCGCTGGGGATTGTGCCCTTTATGAGGTCAATGCAAACAGTATTAACTCTCCTTCGAAAACCAGTCACCATTGTTGTTGTCGTCGCAAAACTCCTCCACCAGGTGTCGGGACTGAGGAAAGACAGCTGATGACCGCTCAGCACAGCGTCTGAGCAGAGGCTTGCACTATTGAAAAATTGCAGCACAGTTTTATACAACACTTCGTAAAATTAAGTTAACACAGTTCGGTTGGCAGGAGAGGAAAAAATTTGGAGTGTTGCCCGTGGGATACTTCTCCAGCTCGAAACCATTCTCTGCTAAGAGCTAGCAGTGTTTATTATGTTTGTGGATTGAGTTTATCTCTTTTAATTGCCATATCTTGTATCTGCCAAGCAATCATGGTACCCAGTAGGCATACAAGTGATGCTGAAAGTGACTTGGAAAGGTTTAAGCTTTTAAGTCTAGGAGTTACGAAGAAAATCGAGATATTAGACAAGCTTAAGAGTGGCTCATGTGTGGTGGATATAGTAAGGGTCTATGGCCTTAATGAAGTGTCAGTTTGTACAATTAAGAAGAATGAGGTGAGTAGATGAGCTGTAATGAATAACCCAGGATCTCATCTCGTGAAAAAAATGACACGTAAATCACAAGAAGTCAATAAAACTGAAACCTTGTTGCTTGAGTGGATCAAACAAAAAACAAAGAAAGGTGTACCAGTTAATTTCATCTTAATTAGGGAAAAGGCCTTACAGTTATTTAACCCTTAAACGTAGACCTACGTTCTCTCACGAAGTGCTCCGAATGTAGATCTACGTTTTTTTTTACATTCTTTCTTATGGAGAAAATCAAGGTTGGAGCGCTATGCGCGTAAACGTAGATCTATGTTTGGACAGTTTAAGGGTTAAATCAGTGTGTGAGAAGGAAGGAAGGCCTGAAAAAGAGTGTATGTTTAGCACAGGCTGGTTCCACAACTTTAAGTTGCATAAGAAGTTACATGTATTCATTTTTCTGCAGAAAGTGCTTCAACTGATTATTTATTTATTTATTTATTTAATTTATTTATTTATTTATTTTAATGTCTTTGCAAACAGTACATTGAGATTGTGTATATACAATAGTGGGTTGCAATGCAAAGAGAGCCTCTGTTATGCCTAGGCATTATACAGCAGCAAGTAATTTCCCGGCTGAATTACAGGAAATTATTTCTGAGGGTGGTTTTAAGCCACATCAAGTATTTAATGCTGATGAGACAAATGTTTTTTGGAAGAAAATGCCAACAAGAACTTATATTAGTCAGTAAGAGAAAAGTCCACCGGGCTTCAAGACAGCAAAGGACTGCTTCACCTTGCTCCTTTGCGGTAATGTGTCAGGTGATTTCAAGTGTAAACCCATGGTTATTTACCGCTCTAAGAATCCTCGTGCTTTGAAAGGTGTAGATAAAAACACCTTACTAGTAATTTGGAGGTCCAACCAATCAGCATGGATGACAGAGGAAATATTTATTGACTTGTTAAAGCATAACTTTATTCCTGAAGTCAAGTTTTACCTGCACAGCAAGAACCTTGCATTCAAGGCTCTCTTCATTCTTGATAATTCCTGGATGTGACCCTACATGTAAAAGTTGTATTTTTACCTCCAAATACAACATCTTTAATTCAACCACTGGATCAGGGAGTCAATAAGTCATTCAAGTGTAACTACACAAAAAAAGCTATAAAAAAACTAGTTGCATGAATGGACTCTGACTCCAACCTGGCTGTAAAAATTTGTGTGGCCTGCCTCCAAGTGAGTCGCCTACCCTGGCAAGCTCTGTTGACACCGAGCTCTGAGGTGGGTACCTCAGCCTCACAAGTGGCTTATAGGACAGATTTTCACAAATGATTGATGTTGCAAGAAACTCGCCTGCACGCACGTATAAAGGACTAACTTACTTGGTGTTGCAGCATATATCCTGATCTTCAACTTCCCTAAGCTTAGCCTTAGCCCCTTTGGACTTCCCCTCAGAAACCACGTGCAACCGGGAGCCTGAATTCCTGCAATATTCAATCGTTATTAGTGACCTGCCTGCACCTCAGAAATTCCTATATCCAAGACGGTGTGTATCCCCTAGTATAGCTATGCAGACACGGACACTAGCTTCCAGACTGACAGGAGACACTGGTACTTACTGGGCATGCACTGCCAGCTGCACAAAGGGCCTACAGATCAACTCACTCACAATTTCCCTAGACACTGGCCAGAAATCTACGAGATAAAGTGGAGGTCTTGTCTTACTGTATGGGCCTGATGGAGGTCATCTACGGTACATCGAGGTGCCTCTACCAGATTTCCCCAGGTCTCGAATGTGAAGACATATGGGGGGCGCCGTCTGCTGATCACGGCACGTCTTGTCCATTTGGTGTCTGTCTTAAGAAGGACGCTATTGTATCTTTTAGACCCACGCCTCTATTATTTATGCTTCTAGATATGAAGCCAAGAATTCTGTTAGCTTTATTGCGAACACTAATGCACTGTTGTCTTGGTTTCAGATTACTGCTAACCAGAACTCCTAAATCCTTTTTGCAATCAGTAGTATTAAGATCTACACTATTCAGTTCATAAGTGGCATCATTATTGT
The DNA here is from genome assembly GCF_026875155.1 of Cherax quadricarinatus. Lineage (NCBI taxonomy): Eukaryota > Metazoa > Arthropoda > Malacostraca > Decapoda > Parastacidae > Cherax > Cherax quadricarinatus. The sequence continues at coordinate 4,086 of NW_026469289.1, forward strand.
CCTGTCCAACATTTAGAACTTTGCATCTGTCTATATTAAACTGCATCTGCCACTTCTCCGACCACTGTATCAATCTATTCAAATCATCCTGGAGTGCACTAATGTTCTCAATAGAATGAACTGGACGGCCTATTTTGGTGTCATCAGCAAATTTGCTTATGTCGCTGTTTATTCCCTCATCTATATCGTTTATGTAAATTGTGAACAACAATGGGCCCAACACTGACCCCTGAGGAACACCGCTTGTGACGTGCCCCCACTCTGATTTCTCCCCATTTATGCAAACTCTCTGCTGCCTATTTGTCAACCATGCCTCTGCCCAGGAAAAAATTTCTCCTCCTATTCCGTGTGTCTTAAGTTTCCTCAAAAGTCTCTGATGTGGAACTCTATCGAAAGCCTTACTGAAGTCCATATACACAATATCATATTCATTAACATGATCTACCTCCTCAAACACCCTAGCAAAAAAAAAAAAATAGTAAATTCGTAAGACAGGAACGCCCCTTAGTAAAACCGTGTTGAGATTCATTTATCAATTTTTTCCTAAGATTGTGTACAATGGACTCTACCAAATAATTATCGAGCTTGTATAACCCATAATTTGAGTTGTTTACTGTATTCCTTTCATGTTTCAAGAGGGAAGATTCAATTATGTTTCTTTCCATGACAGAACTGTTTGGCCCATGATGACACTCTTCAGGTCACTTGTTCTATCTAGGCTGGAATATTGCTGCACTCTAATAGCACCTTTCAAGGCAGGTGAAATTGCCGACCTAGAAAATGTACAGAGAACTTTCACGGCGCGCATAACGGAGATAAAACACCTCAATTACTGGGAGCGCTTGAGGTTTCTAAACCTGTATTCCCTGGAACGCAGGAGGGAGAGATACATGATTATATACACCTGGAAAATCCTAGAGGGACTAGTACCGAACTTGCACACGAAAATCACTCACTACGAAAGCAAAAGACTTGGCAGACGATGCACCATCCCCCCAATGAAAAGCAGGGGTGTCACTAGCACGTTAAGAGACCATACAATAAGTGTCAGGGGCCCAAGACTGTTCAACTGCCTCCCAGCACACATAAGGGGGATTACCAACAGACCCCTGGCAGTCTTCAAGCTGGCACTGGACAAACACCTAAAGTCAGTTCCTGATCAGCCGGGCTGTGGCTCGTACGTTGGTTTGCGTGCAGCCAGCAGCAACAGCCTGGTTGATCAGGCGCTGATCCACCAGGAGGCCTGGTCACAGACCGGGCCGCGGGGGCGTTGATCCCCGAAACTCTCTCCAGGTAAACTCTCCAGGTATACTATAATCTGGGCAGCATCCCAACCCGGTGGGTGATTACATGCACTAACGTGGTTAAAGATAGCGTTCGACTCCTGCCCTGTCCTGACTGAGTATTTATGCTGGGGAATTCTGGTTTCCAGAAATTTACCTGTTTGACCGATATATGAGAGAGAACACTGAGTACACATGACCTTGTAAACCTCACCAACTTTGTTGGAGGATGTTTTTAATCAGTCTTTGTTCCACTGTCCCCGTGTTTTTGAAAGCCAGGTTTATATTGATCTTTTTTAATGCCTCCCGCAGGCAAGCCAGATTCTCATTGTATGGTAAAACTAGTATATTTTTTCTGACCATCACTTCTTTAGGTTCAGTTCTGTAGAAAGTCTTTTTTGCTGACATTAGTGCCTTATCAACAAAATCCTTAGGATATCTTAGTTTTGTGGCAATGTTGAATATCTTGCTGATTTCGTCCTCTAGTACTCTGGACTGCAGATGCGCAATGCTCTCAGAAACATTGTGAGGAACACACTCCTTTTTACCCTGGTTTCGTGTTGGAATAGTAGTGAATGTATGATGACACATTGGTGGACTTCTTATAAACTGTGAATTTGAATTTCCTATCGACACGATGGATTAAAACATCTAGGAACGGCAGTGTTATTTATTTCATGTTCTGTGGTGAACTTAATGGAAGGTACTAAACCATTGAGTCTGGGAAGAAACTCATCAGTGTTGTGATCATTAGACCACAGGCAAAGAACATCATCTTCATATCTGAACCAACTAGGTTTATCTGGGAGAATGTCTTTAAGAAGTCTGGTCTCATAGAATTCCATATATAGGTTACTGAGTAAGGGGCTAAGGGGATTTCCCATTGCCATGCCTTATTTTTGAGCATAGAATTTCCCTTCAAACACGAATTTGCAATCAGTGACACAAAGCTTTATCACTTCAATTATTGTTTGGTGGGGAAAAGCATGGGGAAGTTTTCTAGTTTCTCTTCGAGGTACGAAAGCAAGTCAGGGGCAGGGACTTTGGTGAACATAGCTGTGACATCAAAGCTCACTAAAGAAAAGTCATGAGGGGCATTTAATTTCTGGAGCCTCTCAGTGAGGTCAACATTATTTTTAATATGTACGTCTGAGATCTTACCAACCATGGGAGTTAGAAGTTTAGCCAACCATTTAGATAGACTATATGTTGTTGAGCCTACTGAACTAACAATGGGACTGGCTGGGTATCCTGGCTTATGGGTCTTGATTACCCCACATAGATATGGTAGAATTGCTGACCTAACCCACAGATATTTAATTAATTCATCATTTCCTTTCAATAACGTTTTAAGGTGTTTATTAAAATGGCTGTTGACTTTTTCAGTGGGGTTTTTAATGAGCGGTTCATACGTTTCATTATCACTCTAAATATTCTGTTTTGTACATAATAACAGCCACCTTAGATTTATCACCTCGTGAGAAGTGCAAAGTCTGATCATTATTGAGTTCTTTGTAAGCTTTTGTGAATCTTAATGGGCAATTGGGAAACACTGGTTGGAGTAAAGTCCCATATACCACACCTTTGCATATATTAAAATCATCAGGGGTCAAATCACCGTGTTTTTCCAGGATGCAAAACGATTTTGCTAAATCTACGTAATTAACGTCATTAGTTGAGGGCGCAAAACTTAATCCGAACCCTAGTGCTGCCTGTTGATCACTGCTTAATTCCTTGCTAGAGAGGTTCATAACAAACTCCGGATTCGCATGTGTAGTCCAACCACTCTGTGCTATGAGATTATTTAACTTCCTAGTGTGATTGCGTTTAGTGTTTTGTCTTACTCTTCTAAGTCCCTATAAATATAATCAAGCAAGTAGTCGTGCCAACCTGGGGGAATCTTATTAAAGAATACCCTCTTGGTTTATCTCATTTCAATAAAAGTTTTTCTTTTTTTCCATGTTTTTACAAATTTAAATATTTTTAAATGACAGAAAACCTGGGGTAGTTGAGGGGAAACGGTGTGGGTAGCTAGTCTGCCCAAACCCTTTTTCGCAGGGGGGGAAACCCGGTTAGGACCCTGTTTTAAAAGGCACTTATTTAAAAATTCTAATTATGAGCAACTTTGTGGGTTTTGAGTAGGAAGCGTTTTTTAGGATGTAAAATTTTTTGTGTGGATTTGGCCCCCAAGGGAAAGTCGCCAAACCCTGGCAAACTCTTTTGGGACACCGAGCTCTGAGGGGGGTTACCTCAGCCCACAAGGGCTTATAGGACAGATTTTAAACAAATGTTTGGATTGCAAAAAAACTCGCCCCCCCTCCCCCCACGTGATTAAAGGACAAACTTACTTGGTGGTTGCGCTATATCCTGATCTTACTTCCCTAAGCTAGCCTTACCCCCTTTTGGACCCCCCCTCAAAAAACCACGTGCAAACCGGAGAGCATTAATTCCTGAAATATTCAAGGAAAATTAGTGCCCCAAAGCCTCCCACCTCAAAAATTCCCCTAACCCCAAAAAGGGTATGTATCCCCTTTTTAAAAAATTTTTGGACTAAAAACACTAGCTTTTTTAGACTGCTCTGAACACTGGTACTTACCTGGATTTTACCTGGAGAGGGGCCCGGGGGGTCAACGCCCCCGCGGGCCCCGGTTTGTGACCGGGGCCCCCTTTGGTGGATCGGGCCCCCCCCTGATAAAACCCGGTTTTGGGCTGTGGCTGCCCCCAAAACCAAACGTACGAGCCACAGCCCGGCCAAAACCCGGAAAATTTGACTTTAAGGCTTGCCCCGGGCCAGCTTGAAAACTGCCAGGGGTCTGTTGGTAATCCCCCTTATGTGTGCTGGGGGCAATTTTGAACTTTTCGGGCCCCGGAACTTATTGTATGTCTTTAACGTGCTAGTGACCCCCCCTGATTTCCCTTTGGGGGGATGGGGGAAACCCCGTTTGCCAAGTCTTTTGCTTTCGTAGAGTGTTTTTCGTTTTGCAAGTTGGTACTGTCCCCGGGGACCAGGGGTTATATAATCATGTATCTCCCCCTCCTGCTTTCCCGGGGGAAATACGGTTTGGGAACCCCCAAGCGCTCCCAATAATTGAGGTGATTTTCTCCGTTATGCGCGCCGTGAAAGTTCTCTGTACATTTTCTAGGGGGGCAATTTCACCTCCCTTGAAAGGTGCTGTTGGTGCAGCAATATTCCAGCCTAGATAGAACAAGGACCTAAAGAGTTATCAGGGGCTTGGCCCCCCTATTTTTGAAGGTTTCATTATCCATCCTGTCTTTTTTTCTGCAGATCAATTAAATTACTTGTTAGGGGCCCTGAAGGGGACCCTCCGAGGGGGATCACCCCCAGGTTTTGACTTTTGGTTTTTCGCTCTTTTTTTGGGGGCCAAATTTGTTTTGTCTTGATGAAGTTTTTTTAATTTCCTCATGTTTACCATATTGAGTAAATTTGAAATTTCTAAATCTTTGAATTCATATTTTTTCCCCTGCAGCCACTGAAAGTTTTGGTTGATGTCCCCCTGGAGCTTTGCAGTGCCCTGCAATGGAAGACATTGTAAAGGGAGAATTTGGGGGTTTTCCATCTGCAAAGGAAGACACGGTGTTTGGGGCTAACACCCTTTGGGTCTATATGGGATTTTAGGATAAAGGAACAAGATGGGACGATTTAATTTGTGCCTTGTGGAACAGGTTTTTCCCACCGAAATCTTTTCCGGACTTTACTCTGTTGACGACTACTCTCGGGTGTTTTTTAGTGGGGGAAATTTAAATAGATCCTTTCGACCACTTTTCCTGTTAAACCTTTAGCACGGGATTTTTTTTGCCGGGTTTTCGCCATGGTCACACTTGTCGAAGGCTTTTGCCCAAAATCGTATATATTAAAATCTGCTTTTCCCTTTTTTTCTTTTGTGCTTTTTGGACCCTTTTGTAGTGTTTCCCAAAAGTTGAACAGACAGGAGCGACCTGTTCTAAAAACCCCTGTTGCCCCGGGGTTTTGGGTAACTTTATGGGGTTTTTAGATGGGTGGTGATCTTGCTTTTTAGGGACCCCTTTAAAAAATTTTTTTGATTTGGGGTGTTAGTGCCCATTGGCTGTAGTTCTTTGCGTTGCTTTACTGCCCCCTTTGTGGAGTGGGGCAAAGTCGTTGTTTTTAGTAACTGTGGGACGACCCCCGGGTCCATGCTCCCCTTTTCCATAGGATGGGGAAAAAGGGTCGGATAGGGGGTTTTTGCAGTTTTTGATGAACCAAGTTTTCCCGAGGGCTGGGCCCCGGGGGAGAGTGCATGGGCATGTTTATTTTATCGCCTGTTCGAAAATCATTTGCGTCAGGATAAAAAATTTGGATAGGTTGTGGGTTAAACAAATTTTGTGGCTCTTCCCTAAAAAATTCATTTTGATCTTCGACCCTCAGTCTGGTTTGCGGCTTGCTTTAAAAATGAGTCATATTGGGACTTGAAATGGCTCACTCATTTCCTTGCTGTCAAACTGTGTAGGGACCAATTTTTGTTTAAATAGGGGGGGCCCAAAACTGGGCGTTGTTCTCGGGTTTTGATTTTGGGAAAGGAGAAAAATACTTTGGGTTTTTTTTCGATTTTCATTTATGGCTTTTAGTTCTTCCCAGATTCCCTGACTCCTAAAGGGTTCTTTTTGCTTAAGTTTTTGATTTCTTTTCTATTTTCTCCCGACCAATGTCTCCCTACGCATTTAGATAAAATTGAAACTCTTTTTAGCCGCCCGTTATTCTTTTCCGTCGCCTGGGAAAGGGAAACGCCTGTCTCTTTCTGTTTTTCATTACCCTTTTCCCTTTTTTTTAAAAGGGAAAAGGGCCCTTTTGGGATACATCGAGTGGGCCCCCGAGTTAAACTGCTCTAGGCCCTAAGTTGGGGTCTGGGGGATTTATAATTTCCCGCCCTTTTATCGGTTTTGGACTTTTGGTTTTTTGGTCCCACTTTTAAAGTTTTTTTTTATTGAAGTTGAATTTGGTGAAAGCCCCTCGTGACTAATCTATTATGTTGGTCTGGGGGTCCGCGCATCCCTGGGCTGAACCTCATTAAAGTTGTGATCCTTTAGTATATTGTTTTTTTTAGGTTTACATTTCTTATCAAAATCAACATTGGGTTTGTGAAAAATGGTTTTAATTTTATTTCTCCGTCTAGTAGGTCTATTATTTTCTGGTTTAAATTGGAAATTTTTTGCAGAGAATTTTAAAAACTACGTGAGTGTGAGTTTTACAGAGCTGCCTCCTGGTGTTATTAAATGCAACAAATTATTTGCTAATTCCTCCATTTTAGGTGCCCTTTAAATTGAAAACCCCCAAAGGGGCAAAATGTTGGGTGCAGGGGGGAAAGGTTTTTTCCCGGGCAGGTTTGGGCAATTTTTTTTCAGCTGTTCCTGGGGGGGGGGGGGGTTTGCTGGGGTGTTGCATCCGGAGGGGGTTGTAGACTACCCCAATGACTAGGTTTTTGGGTTTTCGACCTTTACTTTCTAAAACTTTCCCCCTACACCATTTTGGGATTTTTTCCTTCTGTGCAACAAGTGACTCGCAATGTACAAAGGCCCCCCCCTCCCCCTTTTGGCCCGTTCACTCTGTCACATTCTCAACTGTTTTCAACCGGGGCCGCAGTTGAAAATCACTCACAAACTCCCCCAGACATTGGCCCGTAAACTATTTACCTGGAGTTTACCCGGGGAGAGTTTTTGGGGGGCAAAAGCCCGGGGGCCCCCCCCTTTTGACCAAGGCCCCCTGGTTTAAACAAAGGCCCGGTTAACCAGGGTGTTGCTGCCCGGCGGGACGCCCAAAACCAAAGTACGAGCCACAGCCCGGGTGATCAGGAACTGACTTTAGGTGCTTGTCCAGTGCCAGCTTGAAGACTCCCAGGGGTCTGTTGGTAATCCCCCTTATGTGTGCTGGGAGGCCAGTTGAACAGTCTTGTGCCCCTGACACTTATTGTATGGTCTCTTAACGTGCTAGTGACACCCCTGCTTTTCATTGGGGGGATGGTGCATCGTCTGCCAAGTCTTTTGCTTTCGTAGTGAGTGATTTTCGTGTGCAAGTTCGGTACTAGTCCCTCTAGGATTTTCCAGGTGTATATAATCATGTATCTCTCCCTCCTGCGTTCCAGGGAATACATGTTTAGAAACCTTAAAGCGCCCCCAGTAATTGAGGTTTTTTTATCTCCGTTATGCGCGCCGTGAAAGTTCTCTGTACATTTTCTAGGTCGGGAATTTCACCTGCCTTGAAAGGTGCTGTTAGAGTGCAGCAATATTCCAGCCTAGATAGAACAAGTGACCTGAAGAGTGTCATCATGGCTTGGCCTCCCTAGTTTTGAAGGTTCTCATTATTAAACCTGTCATTTTTCTAGCAGATGCGATTGATACAATGTTTATGGTCCTTGAAGGTGAGATCCTCCGACATAATCACTCCCAGTCTTTGACGTTGGTTGTTTCGCTCTATTTCGTTTCCAGAATTTGTTTTGTACTCTGATGAAGATTTAATTTCCTCATGTTTACCATATCTGAGTAATTGAAATTTCTCATCGTTGAACTTCATATTGTTTTCTGCAGCCCACTGAAAGATTTGGTTGATGTCGCCCCGGAGCCTTTCAGTGTCTGCAATGGAAGACACTGTCATGCAGATTCGGGTGTCATCTGCAAAGGAAGACACGGTGCTGTGGCTGACATCCTTGTCTATGTCGGATATGAGGATGAGGAACAAAATGGGAGCTAGTACTGTGCCTTGTGGAACAGAGCTTTTCACCGTAGCTGCCTCGGGCTTTACTCTGTTGACGATACTCTCTGTGTTCTGTTAGTGAGGAAATTATAGATCCATCGACCGACTTTTCCTGTTATTCCTTTAGCGCGCATTTTGTGCGCTATTATGCCATGGTCACACTTGTCGAAGGCTTTTTCAAAAGTCTGGGATATATTACTCTGCATTCTTTTTGTCTTCTAGTGCATTTAGGACCTTGTCGTAGTGATCCAGTAGCTGAGACAGACAGGAGCGACCTGTTCTAAAAACCCCTGTTTCCCTGGGTTGTGTAACTGATGAGAAAAAA
>NW_026469290.1:0-12437 GCF_026875155.1 Cherax quadricarinatus
GAGAGAGAGAGAGAGAGAGAGAGAGAGAGAGAGGAAGAGAGAGAGAGAGAGAGAGAGAGAGAGAGATTGGGGACGGGTATCAGATAGTTTTCTCTCCTGACACATTGCTGATATAAAACAGAACTGACGGTAGTATACACATGACAGTAAGAGTGATAGTGGATGGATGGCATGACTCTACAATAACAACTGCTGCTCAAATATTATTTCTACCACTGTTAATACTTAAGCAACTCCACTGTATCTATCACTGGAATCACTAATCTCGTGCCATCATTAAATACCGTAGTCCGGGTGGAGCATTGCCAACCCAACAACCTAAGCTGGGACGGAACTGTCTCTCCAGAGTGACGGTGCCATCACCACCTTACAGCACAGCACCTACTCACTCATGGTCTCTGCCTACTCATTCATGGTCTCTGCCCACTCATTCATGGTCTCTGCCTACTCATTCATGGTCTCTGCCTACTCATTCATGGTCTCTGCCCACTCATGCATGGTCTCTGCCCACTCATTCATGGTCTCTGCCCACTCACTCATGGCCTCTGCCTACTCATTCATGGTCTCTGCCCACTCATGGCCTCTGCCTACTCATTCATGGTCTCGGCCCACTCATGGTCTCTGCCTACTCATTCATGGTCTCTGCCCACTCATTCATGGTCTCTGCCCACAGACTCATGGTCTCTGCCTACTCACTCATGGTTTCTGCCCACTCACTCATGGTCTCTGCCCACTCACTCATGGTTTCTGCCCACTCACTCATGGTCTCTGCCCACTCACTCATGGTCTCTGCCTACTCACTTATGGTCTCTGCCCACTCACTCATGGTCTCTGCCTACTCATTCATGGTCTCTGCCTTCTCGTTCATGGTTTCTGCCCACTCATGGTCTCTGCCCACTCACTCATGGTCTCTGCCCACTCACTCATGGTCTCTGCCCACTCACTCATGGTCTCTGCCCACTCACTCATGGTCTCTGCCCACTCACTCATGGTCTCTGCCCACTCACTCATGGTCTCTGTTATGTCATGCATAGAGACTAGTTATATCATGTGTGTGTTCTAACCATTCTTGCAGGACTTCACTTTTTTCCCCTAATAACATGACTGGGTGTGATTGGAACCTGCCTAGCAAGGGCCAGTAGGTCTGCTGCAGTGCTACTTCTTTCTTATGTTTTTTACTGCACTTCAGAGGGGCAATTGTTCCAGTGTTGTACACTGGTTTGCTGGGTTTAAAGCCGAGAGTCATTAAGGCTGCAGGCGTCAAGAGTAGTACTTTAATCTCTAAAATATGGATTAAGGTAAACTTTCAGTGTATTTGTACTGCGAGACATACACCTCTCGGTGTATATGAGCTTCCAGTGTTACAGATCTTAGCGAAATAGCCTTTCCATCCATTTGTGTTCCAGCGCCTGCCACGGAGTTTCATAGGGGTGAGAAAGAGAGAGAGAGACAGAGAGAAACAGAGAGAGAGAATCAGACAGAAACAGATCATCAGTTAGTATGTTTATACTCTGTGAGTTGCTTACCCACCGCCACCACCACCACGACCACCGCGACAACCACCACCACCACTACCGCCATCACCACTACCGCCATCACCACCACAACCACCGCCACCAAAACCACAACTACCACCACCATCACCATCGCCGCCACCACCACGAAATAGAAAGACATGGGGGAAGAAGGTGAGGTGGGCGATGGAGTAATGCAAATAAGCACTGCAGCTAGACATGATGTTGGAGGAGTATGTCGGGACAGTGTTGGAGGAGGATGTTGTGGTAGTGTTAGAGGAGGATGTTGTGGTAGTGTTGGAGGAGGATGTTGTGGTAGTGTTAGAGGAGGATGTTGTGGTAGTGTTAGAGGAGGATGTTGTGGTAGTGTTGGAGAGGATGTTGTGGTAGTGTTAGAGGAGGATGTTGTGGTAGTGTTAGAGGAGGATGTTGTGGTAGTGCTGGAGGAGGATGTTGTGGTAGTGTTAGAGGAGGATGTTGTGGTAGTGTTGGAGGAGGGGTGGTGGTAGTGTTGGAGGGGGTGGTGATAGTGTTGGTGGAGGGGTGGGGGGATGAGTGGTTCACCTTGGGCTCCGTTAACTAACAGTGGGATTTACCCTGTACATTCCTCCCCTCCCCCCCACAGGGCACCCCATCTCCCTTACTACTCACCCCCATCTCCCTCACTGCTCACCCCCATCTCCCTCACTGCTCCCTCACACCTTCAAATGCAAGAGATTCGAAGACTAACCAAAAGGATTCTTTCAGGTATACAGAAGTAAGATCAGGACAAGATAGGTTCACTCAAAAGTTCCTCGGGTCAGCTCACTGACAGTGATAAGGAAATGTGTAGAAGTTTTAACACATACTTCCTCTCAGTTTTTACACAGGAGGATACAGCGATATTCCAGAAATGGATAAATTATGTGGAACAGGACGATAATAAACTGTGCACGATTAGGGTCACAAGTGACATGGTCCTTAGGCAAATAGATAAATTAAAACCTAACAAATCCCCAGGCCCTGATGAACTGTATGCAAGGGTTCTAAAGGAATGTAAAGAGGAGCTAGCAAACCTTTGGCTAATCTTTTCAACATATCACTACAAACTGGCATGGTGCCAGATAAGTGGAAAATGGCAAATGTGATACCTATTTTCAAAGCAGGTGACAGGTCCTTAGCTTCGAACTATAGACCAATAAGCCTAACCTCCATAGTGGAAAATTTATGGAATCAATAATTGCCGAGGCAGTTCGTAGCCCCACCTTGAAAAAGTATAAATTAATCAACGAATCTCAGCATGGTTTTACAAAGGGGCGTTCCTGCCTTACGAATTTATTAACTTTTTCACTAAGGTATTTGAGGAGGTAGATCATGGTAATGAATATGATATTTGTGTATATGGACTTCAGTTAAGGCTTTTGACAGGGTCCACATCAGAGACTATTGAGGAAATTAAGGCACATGGAATAGGAGGAGAAAATTTTTCCTGGATAGAGGCATGGTTGACAAATAGGCAGCAGAGAGTTTGCATAAATGGGGAGAAATCAGAGTGGGAAGCGTCACGAGCGGTGTTCCACAGGGGTCAGTGTTGGCCCCCTGCTGTTCACAATATACATAAACGACATAGATGAGGGCATAAAGAGCGACATCAGCAAGTTTGCCGATGACACCAAAAATAGGCCGTCGAATTCATTCTGACGAGGACATAGAGCACTCCCCGGAAGATTTGAATAGAAATGATGCAGTGGTCGGAGAGGTGGCAGATGCAGTTTAATATAGACAAATGCAAAGTTCTAAAAATTGGGACAGGACAATAAAAGTGCCACATATAAACTAAATAATGTAGATCTTAATATTACGGATTGCGAAAAAAATTTAGGAGTTCTGGTTAGCAGTAATCTGAAACCAAGACAACAGTGCATATGTGTTCGCAATAAAGCTAATAGAAATCCTTTGGGCTCATATCAAAAAGCATAAATAAAAAGTCCTCGGGGTGTTCTTCAACTCTATACATCCTTGGTTGGGGCCCTTTTTGATTATGCTGCACATTTTTGGTCACCGTATTACAGAATGGATATAAATGCTCTGGAAAATGTAAAAGGGGATGAAAAATTTGATCCCATGATCAAAACCTTCCATGAGGATAGACTAAGGCCCTGAATCTCACTCTCTAAAGACGTAGAATTAGGGGGGATAGATTGAGGTGTATAAAGGAAACGGGAAATAAAAAAAGGGGGAGTAAAATGTGCTGAAAAATCTAGCCTAGACAGGACTCGCAGCAAGGTTTTAAAGTTAGAAAAATTCAGTTCAGGAGGAAAAGGATATGGAAATATTTTTGGTAATAGAGTTGTGGAAGTGGAAAAACCCCCTTTTTTAAAGTCCTAAGGCCAAAACGTTGGTGTTTTTAAAAATAGGTTTGAAAAAAATACTGGGGGGTGTGGGTGGGTGGAGTTGGCCTGATTGCTGGCTCCGGGCCCTTTTTGCGTTTTTTCCTTTCCCTTAATTCAAGGTACCGCCCTACGGGTGGGTGCATTGGGCCTTAAAGCCTAGGAACTTGGACCTGGCCTCGCAATGGGCCCATTGGCGCTCAGTTTCTTCTTTTCTTATGTTCTTATGAAAAATTTTCTTTTTAAACCCCCCTTTTGGGTAATCATCCCAACCCCAAACACCCGCCTCAATAACCCCTTTGGAAACACATAAAACAGGAAAACTTTATCAAAACGTTTCGCCTCCGTCCCCCTTTTTCCCTGTTGGAACCCTATGTTGGGCGAAACCGGGAATAAATTGTCACGGCAATTGTTTACCTAAAAACCTGCGGATTGTAAAATTTTGTGTAATCCAGTCCCACACCCACCCCCCCCTTTTTCCAGTTCCCTCCTGTTCCCCCCTCAACCTCAATAAAACCGGCCCCTTTGGTCTCCCTATTGTGGTTTTTAGGGGTCGTGTCGTTCCGGGGCCTGTTCAGTGACTGTTGTATCGTTCGGAAAAAACCCTGTCCCAAATTGTTAATTTTACCTCCAACCCTGCGGGAAGTTTATATCTTCGTTAGTCCTCCAGTCCTCTGGGGGTTACGTATCCTTCGTTAGTGCCTCCAGTCCTCTGGGGTTACGTATCCTTCGTTAGTACCTCTATCCGCGGAAATTATATATTCTCGTTGTACCTCCAATCGTGGAATTATTTTTTTTTTTTCGTTAGTACCTCCAGCCCTGTTGGAAATTATATATCCTTCGTTGCCCCTCCAGTCCTGCTGGAGATTGTGTACCTTCGTTATCCCCTCCAGTCCTAGGGAATTTATATTCTGTGCGACATGTCATTATGTTAGCAAACTTCCGCTGGAAGTTTTTAAAATTTAAAGTAAATGGCATCCGAGCACTGCGTTGTATCAAAATTGCCATTTGTTAAGCACATTCCAGCCCGGGCAGAACTATTAAATGAAAAACAAAACAGTTCAATATTAATGTTACCCCCAGTGATCGGCGGGGGGCCCCTAAAACCCCTAGAAATTCGATTTTCGACAAGAAAGTCAAAAATAAATTCAGTGTTTTCGCAAGTTTTTTTTTTTTTTTTTTTTTTTTTTTTTTTTTTTTTTTTTTTTTTTTTTTACATTTTGTCCTGAAGGTGGAATTTCTTGACAGCCTCACTCATCCTGTGAGTTGACATCTGCCTTAAGGGCAGCATTGGGAAGTGCCCCTCATGCTGTAGTATACTGTCCCAAAAAATTTTGATCCCCATAGGCATTATCAGTTCCAGTGCAATATTCAGGGATTTCCACAAATTTTAATTATCCTAAAGATTCTGTGTAGGGTGTTAGAGTTACCACGAAACTGAAACACAAAGTGTTTAATTCCCCATGAAAATCAGGGATCTTTTCCTAAATATTTACGTATTCTTTTGCATTTAAGATTTAAAAGTATTTATCATTTTCTACACACATTTACGTCTGGAGTACTTACGACTTAGGAAAGAGGCGAAGAAATGGGGGAGGGCAGGGGAATGGAGGAAAAACTATTTTAAAGACCCCAGGTATTAATTCTGTAAATTTCTGGTATTTTGTATTTGTACTGGAGAAACCGTCACATTTTGTTTCTAGGGCCTTTGACTGAAAGACAAAAATAAGCATAATAAAAAGTATAACATTGTTGACACAAGTGGGTTCCACACGAGTCAGTGTTGGGGCCCCCTTTTCCGCAAGGGTTAAAAAAAATTTATTTGAAGATACAAATAACTTTCGAGATGCAAACTTTAATGACGACGTTTCGGTCCGACTTGAAAAAATCCACAAGGTATTGTTAATGGGCCGAATCTGACCGAAACATCCTTTATACATAATTTTAATCCTTAAATGTGTATTGGGTTTTTTCCCGCCAAAGTATTGTGAGTTTTTATTTAATACATAAAAAGGGTTGGGTGTGAGCAGCACCGGCCTTTATTTTCTTATCACTCTGGCCACCAGTGTCTATACACCTCTGTTTGTTCTTTATTTACAATAGTAACATAATGTTCTTCTATCTATTGAATCTGTAAACACGGAATTCGATATTCTATCATCTATTGAATCTGTAAACACGGAATTCGATATTCTATCATCTGGTGAATCTGTAAACACAGAGTTTAATGTCCTTCTATCTGCTGAATCTGTAAACATGGAATTCAATATTCTATCATCCATTGAATCTGTAAGTACGTAGTTTAATATCCTTACATCTACTGAATCTGTAAACATGGAATTCAACATTCTTCCATCTGTTGAATATGTAACTAAACTCGATATTTTTTCTATCTATAAACATGGAATTATATATTCTTCCACTTACTGAATCTCCAAAAATAGTATTCAGTATTCTCCTATCCACTGAATGGCCAAATACAGAATTTAATATTTTTTTCATTTATTGACTCCACGTAAAGTTCGGATTTGATGATGCGCTCGTGTCTAAAATAAATATTATAATTCCAGGTGGAGGAGCGTCGGCCAGCCTACTACTACTACTACGGGACTCGGGGACCATCTACGGAGAGTGCACATGCGCTATGGAACGGACATGACACGTACGCTCAGGAGCCACCAGCGTCCACAGAGCATGTGCTCGGAACCAGCAACGCGCAGCGCACGTTTCGTCCCGCCAGTTAGGCATTAGTGACTGTACATACATTAGTATGCACTGGTGTATAGACTTTAGTATATACACTGGTGTATAGACTTGAGTATATGTATTGCTGTATAGACTTTAGTATACGCACTGGTGTATAGACTTCCGTATACGCACTGGTGTGTATATGTAACGCACTCGAGTATAGACTGAGTGTACACACTGTGTAAAGACTGAGTGTACACAATAGTGTACATACCGAGAATACACACTAGTGTATATACCGAGGGTACACACTGGTGTATAGACTAAGTGTAGTCGTAATCTCAGAATGCCAAGGTATCGAAGCACGCTACGTGAAGCAGCGGTCAAGATATTCCTCGCTTTTTTTAAATATTCGCCAGGAACGAAGTCCTGATACGGGTGTTTGCCGGATGGTGACCCGTCGCTATTTCTTGCTGAAATATCAGTGTTTGAATTAAAATAGCACTAACGCTGAGCGATGCAAAGTGACTAATTGCTTGGACGTAATATGAAAGACGAGTCAGAAATTTCTGTTTCGGCGTCAATCGGAGGCCCTCTTCATCTGATGGTCTCTGACTGAAACCAAGATATACCGACAAGACCAGAGGGTCTCTGGCTCATTTGACTGAGTCATCACATCCCACTGAGTGGGCCATGAGTCATCACATCCCACTGAGTGGGCCATCACATCCCATTGAGTGGGTCATCACGTCCCACTGAGTGGGTCTCATCACGTTCCATTGAGTGGGTCATCACGCCCCAATGAGTGGGCCATCACGTCCCACTGAGGGGGTCATCACGCCCCAATGAGTGGGCCATCACGTCCCATTGAATCACCATCATGTGCTACGTCACCTGATATTCTCTTATGAATAAGTAAATAGAAACATGAGTGGTGCATGAAGCAGATCCTGGCCGCTGCAGGTACCAGCAGCAGCAGCAATAACAACAGCAGCAGCAGCGTACCTGGATGAAGGAAGCACGCTGAGGAAGGATGGTGCAACCTGGTACTAGGGCCACCCCGCCCAATCTCGCCATCCACTAAACCCCCAACCACGCCCACTACCTTGCAAACCACACTGTCACCCCCACACCTACTAGCACAGCCTGTCACCACCACACCTACTAGCACAGCCTGTCACCACCACAACAACAACAATACGCAACCACCACCACCTCACCAAACAACCACCACCACCACCCCCCATAACTGTCTGGCTGACCCGGAACCCGACATGTCCCTTCGCTCTCATTTTCACCGTAATGTGGGTCACAGTCTAAGGAACGTTGCTTTAGTTATTGTTAGATTTTAAAGTACTTTCCGCTGCAGTGAGTGGTGTTGTTGTCGCTCTTGCAGGGTGCTACCATCAGTGCGAGTTTAGCGCTTTCCCTGACTACAATAATACACTAATGTACTTATCTGTACTTCTATGTGCTCACTTGTATGTATTCACCTACTTCCGTTTGTGGAGGATCAAGCATAGCTCCAGGCCCTGCCTCCTCAAGGGGATATGCATTGATGTCAATGAAGGGTTCTTGAGTCAAGGAGTTAAATCCATCCTCCCTTTCCTGGGCCCAAACCTGATTACTTTTCAGTTACCCAGGAGCTGTAGACACTTGGTTTAACACTTCCACATAAATATTATATCTACTGGAGTCTGGCCTACAGTGCTTTCATAATTACTTTTGAAACTATGCATGGAAGATGCCTCTATCTCGTCAAGGTCATTCAACCAGCCTGAGACCGAGGAAATACTCTCTGACGTCTCCCCGGGTAACCCATCATCATCCCTTAGAGACAGACATGTTTATCTCATCAGAATACATTGAGCTTACATTGGGTGGCTTTACAATTTGCATGGATGGGTAATGGGGTTTATTGCAACACAATTGCCCTCAAAGATTTGTTAAGTTATACCATGAATTAAAGAAAGATCCTGGACTTCACCTTACAAAACAGACAAAGCAAATGCGATAGTAGTTATGGACAAGGTAGATTATAGTGGAAAAATGAACATATTAGAAGACGGAGGAACTTACGTGTCTCTGAAAGCTGTACGCAACCTCGTCACCACCTGGCAGGAACACTTTAATCCCTAAATTAGGGATTAAAGAGAGAGAGAAATACATCTCTCGGTGTATGTATGTATGGTTGCAGTTTTAGGAAAACGTTTTATTACATGTTTTAATAAAAGTCCATTATTATTCAAAGCATCTATGTGGATCTCTCATATAGGATTTTCAGCAAATTTTCTGGAGTATACCTGGGGGTTAACGCCCCGCGACCGTCCATGACCAGGTCTCACAGTGGATCAGGGTCTGATCAGCCAGGCTGTTACTGCCAGCCGCGCACGCAATCCAACGTACGATCCACAGCCCCGCTGGTCAGATACTGACTTTAGGTGCCTGTCCATCTCCCTCTTGAAGACAGCTAGAGGTCTATTGGTAATCTGGATTATGTATAATGGGAGGCAGTTGAACAGTCTTTGGCCCCTGACACTTCTACATTAAATAAATGAGATAAAAAGTTTTGTCTTGAGACCACGCGGGCAGCCACTGGGCAAAACAGACATAACTCCAAGTCAGATTTCCACTGTCTTTACAACAGTGAAGCAGCGCTGTATAGCCTTGTGGCTTAGCGCTTCTTTTGATAAAAATAATAATAATAATAATAATTTAAAACAGTGAAATGTACGATTGTGAAAAGACGGGCTGCTGTGGCTCATGTCTAGTGTATCATACCTGGTCCTCTCAGCCTAGCTGTCTCCAGTGTACTCGTTTATTTGTGGTTGTAGGGGTCCTGCCTCTTCACGTCAGTGAAGAGGCAGGACTAGCTTAAATTTTGAGTGGTTTTAAAAATAGGTTGAATAAATATTTTAGTGAGCAGGGTTGGCCCTGTCATACCTATTCTTAAACCCGTGAATGTAGTCTCCCAAATCACGACTTCATCATCCAGGTCATTCAGTATCCTGACTTAAGAAAAGTTACATCCCTGTAGCCCTTTTATGATCTTGTAGCTTCTACAAGTACTCTCGTGCACCCGTTTCCCGGCTCTCGAACAGTATTCCTGCCCCCCCAAGTACTCTTTGCGTCATCACCATGTTCCCACTGATGTGTGCGTGTGTCACAAAAGATTCAGATTTTGCCGCCGAAGTGGCTAGTTTATTGTGCTGGTCATATCCATCCCGTGGACGGTAGCGCAAGAGCATATGGATACACAAAAGGCTAAAGTACTAGGCCCCAAAAGGGTGTCCAGTACTACATCTGAATTTGTCTACAGTTAATGATCTATTATCTCTAATTATTTGTGTTGACTAAATTATTTGACGTAACAAATAATTAAGAGAAAACGACGTAATCAGAGAGCCGTGCATTCCGGTGAAGCTGCCCTGCCTCCCTCCCAGAGTTGTGACTTCCTGTCTCCATGCCCTCCTTACCCATTACATCCTAATATATTTTAAAATTGGGCAGTGCTTTCTCTCCCACACCCACACTCACGCCTGCACTCACCCACGCCCGCATCCACGCACACACCTGCATCACCATCTTGTACGTGTATTATATAACTTGTGAGAAAGTTTGTGCTGTGTAAGAAAATTGATTAGTTTATTAGGCTGAAAGCCTAGCGACTACACACTGGACATTAAGACTGCATATCACCTGTACACCAGTTAAGAATACCTTAATCCCTAAGACAGGAATTAGGGTAAACTCCGCGTATATTCATTGAGGGAGCCTGGGGAGATTAATAAAGGTTGACTGGTTAATGAGGTTTAAAGCCTATCGGCTTCACGAATGTCATTAAGGCTGTATATACACAAATATCCCGCACATAGAAGAGAGGAGCTTACGACGACGTTTCGATCCGACTGGATATTTGTGTATCGTTCCAGTCACGGTATTGTGCCTTTTTTGTTATTTAAGGCTGTATATAATTATTCACTGCAGTCAAGAACACGTTAATCCCTAAAATACTGATTAAGATAATTCTCAGTACATATATACTGAGAAACTTATACATCTCGGTGTATATACAAAGTATAACCCGTAGTAGAGAGCTATCCGTGCCATGAGAATCATTCTTCTATGCAATTCACTCTCCTAATATGAGTTTCTCAAAACCTCAGCCCGTAAGCTCCGCCACAATAATAATAATATGTAATATTAATATTAATGATAGCATTATTAATAATAATGATAATGAAAATATGAGAAATCTGAATATTGAGTCCATATACAGTAGTTACCCTTTTCAGCATGTTGACACGGACCTTGCAACAGTTGCAGCTTATTCTCGTATATGTTGGTTTCCTTGAGTGTTTCCAAGCGTCAATTTCTGAACGTTCCCTGTAATTATGTAACTTGAGGTACATAAACCTATTTGATCAGGCCTAAGTAAACTAAAAAGGCGTCTGACAGCGTCATGTTTGAGGAATAGTTACGTTGAAGCCTGATTGACAATTTTCGTCCGTGTGTGTTCGCAACGTCATTAAGCTTTCATGTAACTGCATGTGTGTCTGTGTCTTATTTTTGTGGGTATTTTATACCATTACCTCACCCCATCATGGCGTATGGACAAGCCCAGGGAACGTTGAGATCTGCAGGCTTGGGTGAGGATGGCTTGCTATACAAGGTCTGTCTATACTGTTTACTAGTGACAGTATATATATATATATATATATATATATATATATATATATATATATATATATATATATATATATATATATATATATATATATATATATATATATATATACGTATATATATATATATTATATATATATATATATATATATATATATATATTATATATATATATATATAATATATTACGAAATCTATTTAACTTATACTACATTACCTATATTATAAACACTATATATCTTATATATATTAACTCATAATATAATATAATTAAATATATATATATATTCATCTCCATAATAAAAAATTCTCTAGCACTAACTAATAGAACATCCAAAAAATAATATATCAATATCCTCACGACATCAAGGATTCACTGACCAGCAAACATACAACCACTCCGCCCCATCAACCCTTTATCCTGAATAAATCATAGCGCTAAGTTGTATAACTTGTGTCTAGTATATACCTATGCATATGCATGGCTGCGCTTAAGGGGACGGGAGGTGTCTCGGGCGTGAGGCTTGACACCAAAGAAATATTCTTCCCTTCCTTGATCAGAGCTTACCAGCAATAAAGGCACCCCATCCTCTTTTTACCTGAAGGGATACAAAGCGCTGACAGTTGTATGTGGTGGTGGTCAAAGGCATTACAGCCTTCGACTAGCATAGCATTTTAGGTTGACGATATCACCTGTCTACACGTCAAGGCTATTTTCAGCCTGGATAAAGATTAAAGTAACTCGTGTATATACACTGCGAGATACACACCTTCGGTATATATGTACTGAAGATACACACTCTCGGGATAATACAGTATCACACCGTCTACATTATATACACGATGCACAACTGGTGTATATACTCAAATACCACTCTTTATAAACATACACATGCCGGCGTATATATACACACTCCGGTATATATACACACATTGAAGATATACATCTTCTATATATATATATATATATATATATATATTATATATATATATATATATATATATATATTATTACCTCCCAGTGTAATATCCTTGAGTTGTCATGAAAGGAGCCTCTCTTAACTAACTCACTGGCGCTGTCATGTACGCCCATAAAATGTTATATTAAAACTATGGCATATTAATAAGGGTATATATAATATTTTTTTCATTTACATGGCTGTATTTCACCATATATCCC
>NW_026469292.1:0-12969 GCF_026875155.1 Cherax quadricarinatus
TTAGCACATGACACTATGTAGCACATGACACTCTGTAGCACATGACACTATGTAGCACATGACATCTTATGTAGCACATGACACTATGTAGCACATGTCACCTTATGTAGCACATGACACTATGTAGCACATGTCACCTTATGTAGCGCATGACACTATGTAGCACATGTCACCTTATGTAGCATATGACACTATGTAGCACATGTCACCTTATGTAGCACATGACACTATGTAGCACATGTCACCTTATGTAGCACATGACACTATGTAGCACATGTCACTTTATGTAGCACATGACACTATGTAGCACATGTCACCTTATGTAGCACATGACACTATGTAGCACATGTCACCTTATGTAGCACATGACACTATGTAGCACATGTCACCTTATGTAGCGCATGACACTATGTAGCACATGTCACCTTATGTAGCGCATGACACTATGTAGCACATGTCACCTTATGTAGCACATGACACTATGTAGCACATGTCAACTTATGTAGCACATGACACTATGTAGCACATGTCACCTTATGTAGCACATGACACTATGTAGCACATGTCACCTTATGTAGCACATGACACTATGTAGCACATGTCACCTTATGTAGCGCGTGACACTACGTAGCACATGTCACCTTATGTAGCACATGACACTACGTAGCACATGTCACCTTATGTAGCACATGACACTATGTAGCACATGTCACCTTATGTAGCGCATGACACTATGTAGCACATGACACTATGTAGCACATGTCACCTTATGTAGCGCATGACACTATGTAGCACATGCCACTTTAGCACATGACACTATGTAGCACATGACACTATGTAGCACATGACATCTTATGTAGCACATGATACTTTATGTAGCACATGACATCTTATGTAGCACATGTCACCTTATGTAGGAAATAAGTAGTCTTGTGTCAGGTATAAATGGTCTTGTGTCAGTTATCAGTGATTTTGTTAGACATCAGTGATCTTGTGTCTTGCATCAGTGATCTTGTGTCTGGTATCAGTGATTTTGTGTCAGATATCCGTGATCTTGTGTCAGATATCAGTGATCTTGTGTTAGATATAAGTGATCTTGTGTCAGATATCAGTGATCTTGTGTTAGATATAAGTGAGCTTGTGTCAGATATCAGTGATCTTGTGTCAGATATCAGTGATCTTGTGTCAGATATCAGTGATCTTGTCAGATATCAGTGATCTTGTGTCAGATATCAGTGATCTTGTGTCTGATATCAGTGAGCTTGTGTCAGATATCAGTGATCTTGTGTCGGATATAAATGATCTTGTGTCAGATATCAGTGAGCTTGTGTCAGATATCAGTGATCTTGTGTCGGATATAAATGATCTTGTGTCAGATATCAGTGAGCTTGTGTCAGATATCAGTGATCTTGTGTCGGATATAAATGATCTTGTGTGAGATATCCGTGATCTTGTGTCAGATATCAGTGATCTTGTGTTAGATATAAGTGAGCTTGTGTCAGATATTAGTGATCTTGTGTCAGATATCAGTAATCTTGTGTCAGATATCAGTGAGCTTGTGTCAGATATCAGTGAGCTTGTGTCGGATATCAGTGATCTTGTGTCAGATATCAGTGATCTTGTGTCGGATATAAATGATCTTGTGTCAGATATCAGTGATCTTGTATCAGATATCAGTGAGCTAGTGTCGGAACTGTGACCTTAAATAGGATATAAGTCATCCTACTTAGGATTCTGCACCGTATATGGAGGAGTTTTCTGGCCTGGTAGGCTGGCGTCAGGCCAGACTGACTTGTTCACTGGTAGGCTGGCGTCAGGCCAACTGACTTTTTCACTTGGTAGGCTGGCGTCAGGCCAGACTGACTTGTTCACTGGTAGGCTGGCGTCAGGCCAGACTGACTTGTTCACTGGTCAACCTCTTAGGTTACCACCTTCTGCCCATTATCTGTTTTGCTTTCCGTTGTATCTGACAGAAAAAATAACTCGATATTGCGGATTCCTTCATTCTTCAGACGACGCTTAAGCACTTATAAATATGCATCGTGTAAGGGCATTGGAAGCTTTCAGTGAGATATTTGGAAGCCTACAAAAGGAGTTTTAGAAACTTTCAAGGGGTTTGGAAGTCTGTATGATTTTTTTTAACTCCAGGGTATTACAAATGTCCCGAGAATTTTGGAAAGCTCTAAGTTGATGCAAGAAGTGTCTTCAAGTGCCACAGACACCACGTACTCAAGCAAGGTCGATTTCATCTCAGCCTCGAGAAAAAGGCGAATGACATTAATTAAGAAGGCCTGAGCTTGCTACCATCTGCAGCTCATAAGACTGCCATCCCCACGAGCCCCTTTGGGGCGGGGCAGATGGCAGACCAGAGGCCTAGCTTCTCCCTACGAGCCCCGTGAGGGCGGGGAATGTGGCTAGGCCTGGGGACACTTGGTCCCAAAGATGAGGGGTTACTGTACCTCCTCCCATGGGAGACTTAAGTCTGGAGACACTCCCCAGATAGGGAGCCAAGGCCGGGTCACCACTACTTGGAAAAGACCCGGGCCGGGAGACATTAATTGATAAGTGATATAAAACTTTCAAAAACTAATGAAATAAACTGGGAAATGATATTAAACTCCAAAATGTTTGAAATAATTTGAGACGTGGTGTAAAACGCTTACCAACTAATCAAATAAACTGGGACGCGTTATAATCAAAAATTGAATGGAATAAATTGGGATGCTATATAAACTGCTCTCAAATAAAATTGGGGCAGGTTTTAAAAATTTTACTCAAAAACAATGAGAGAAGTTTTCAAGGAGAGACTGGGGGATCAGCCAGGCTGTGTGAGCCTCCGAACCGCTAGCACGAACAACCTGGCTGACCAGGCGATCAACAGGGGGTAAAAGAACTAGTCACAAGTGATGTAAAAAAACGTTTAAAACTGAAAATTTAAATCTGGGTGAGGGTGTGACGAGGATGAAATTGGGGTCGGCAGTGGGGAAATTTTGGGAAGGGTTTAAGCCAGTGAAAGGGCCTCGCTCACATCCCCAAAATCTCCAGTGCTATTATCTATGGTGAGAGCCGCGTCAGGGAATAAACTTGTCCTGTGCCCGGGAAAAACCCTAACTTGCGCGGGCACTTCCATGTTTGTTGTGGAACACATCGGTTCTCCCCCCATTTTTTTCCCCCCTGTTTGTAGCAGGGGGGTTCGAAACCCTTCCCCCCGTTTTCCATCCCCGGTTTTTTTCAAAAGGGTTTCAAAGGGAACGTATAAAAAAAAGGGTCTCTTAAACCTCTCACAATTTTTTTTCGATTGGTTTTCCCGAAAAATTTGCTTTTAAAAAACCATCCAAAATCTAGGGCCCATTTTTGGGGGAAAAAAAAATTTTTTTAAAAACTTATCCATATATTTTCGAAACTGTTTCGAAGAAACAAACAAAAAAAAAAAAACGGTCTCAAAATGTTCCCCAACATTTGGAAAAAAACGGTGAAAAGGTCTCAAAAAATCCCCCCAAACATTTTAAAAAAATTTTAAAAAATTTTACAAATTTAAAATTTTAAAATTGACTGCTTGCACTGTAACTTTTACTTTAAATTGAGGTAGAGGGGGGCGGGGCTTGGGGATCCTGTCTCGACGGGGCCGGTGACAAAAGTGTATCTAGTTACGGGTTTTTGGATTGTGAAAATGAGAGGGGTTTCGGGTGTTCAAACCCCGTGGTTAGAAAATTTTATTGGTGCTTTTTGTGGAACTTTGGATAAAATAGACACATTGCATCACTTGGTTTTTCTTTTTTTGTGGAGGGTTTCACCAGTCAGGGGGTTTTATCATTTGCAATACAAAAAATTAACACTGCAGAGGGTTTAAAGACATAAAAGGGGGGTTCGAGGTGATCAGTTCCCTCAGAAAAAATTTAAATCAGAGACGGGGAAGACGTGTGGGAATAATTTAAAACGATTTTAAAAGTAAAGCCCTTTTTTAATCCTTGTCTTCAGACCTTTTTGCGTTTTTCGTTCAGTTTTGATTGACAATGGTGAAAGGATGCATCTTTTACATCTTTCTTATTTTTTTCCCTTTTTAGCGCGGTTTTTCCCCGGGCCCCAGGGCCCGGGGCCCCCCCTTCAGAGGGTAGAAAAACCCCTCGAAACTTTTTAAAAGGAAAGGTAAGGGGGTTTGTCAAGCAATTTAATTTTTTTTCTGTCTTTTCCCTTTTAAAAATTCCCCCACTTTTTCACAGTTGTCATGGCATTGGTTTTTCCTTTTTAAAGCGGGAACTCGGGCGGGGTCAAAATTTTTCCATAAATTGAAAAAAAACAATCTAAAGGAAAAACGGGAGACTTTGATCCTTTTTCAAATAAACTTGTTCTCTCTGGGGGGTTTGGAATACAGCGAAACTTTTAACACCCCTTTAAAAAGCAGGTAAAATCGAATCTAGGAGTGTCCCGGATCCCTTTACTGCACGTAAAAATTCGGGCAAGCACCTTAACTTTTTGGGAACGTTGGAAGCCCCTTTTGACTTGTACTCTTTGGGGAACGCAGGGGGAGAGATATATCATAATCTACACTTGGAAAAATTTTGGAAAGGGAAATGGTCCCAAATCTGCACACAGAAATCACTCCCTACGAAAGTAAAAATTTGGCAGGCGTTTGAAAAATGCCCCCAATAAAAAGTAGGGGCCCCAAATTGGTACCTAAGGGAAAAAAACCAAAAGTGTCCGGGGCCCCCCAAGGACTGTTAAACAGCCTCCCATCAAGCATTGGGGGAATTCCCAAAAAAAACCCCCCTGGCTGCCCTTAAAGGGCCCCCTGGCTGCCTTAAAGGGCCCCCTGGCTGCCTTCAAGACCCCGGGCCCTCCCTTTTCAAGCCCCCCTGGCTCCCCTTCCCAAGACCCCTGGCGCCTTAAAGACCCCGGGCCCCTTTCAAAAAACCCCGGGGCTGCCCTTCAAAAACCCCTGGCTCCCCTTCAAGCCCCCGGTCCCTTTTCAAGCCCCTGCTGCCTTCAAGATCCCTGGCTGCCTTCTTGACCCTGGCTGCCTTCAAGACCCCGGGCGCCTTCAAGACCCTGGCTCCCTTTCAAGCCCCCGGGTTCCTTCAAGCCCCCCGGGTTGCCTTCAAGACCCCTGGTTTGCCTTCAAGACCCGGGCTGCCTTCAAGAGAGAGCGGGGCAGATCCTAAAGTCAGTCCCCGGATCAGCCGGGCTGTGGCTCGTACTTTGGACGTGGCGGCTAGCAATAACAGCCTGGTGATCAGGCTTAAATTCCACCGGAGGCCGGGGCCATGGACCGGGCAGCGGGGGCTTTGGGACCCCCAGAAAAACCCCCCGGGAAACAAAAAGGGGAAAAAAAAAGGGAATTTCTATGACTGGAACGATCCCACAATAACACGGACGTTGGAGAAAAAAAACTTTTTGACGACTTTTTTCGGTCCGACTTGGACCCTTTAAAATAGTAAAGAGCGGGGGCAAGGTAGGGAGCCAAGTATATACAAAAAGGGGGGGGGAGGGGCCCGAGAGAGGAGGAAGAATTAAAATAAAATAAAGGGCATTTCAAAAATAACCGATAAATCCCTCTGTTTAAATACGGAGTGGGGGCCCGGCCACATTTAACCCTTTTGGTTTGATCAAGCCCAATCCCCCGCAGGCCTGGTCTTGGCCCGGTCGCTAGGGCGTTGACCCCAAAAGCTAACGAAATTGCGCTGGTTACAAACACAGGAGGATAATCTTGTAGAACAAAAAGGAAAACTTAGAGATGGGGAAGGGAAAGCAACGTTTGATGAGGTACGTAAAAGAGAACACAGTCAGAGGAATGTCAGGAAGCCCCGGGAAAAATGACACGCGGATGATCAATTTTAAAAAAATTTTGGGAAATAACGCAGGGGGAGGGACTTTGTTCCCAGTTTCATTTCTGCTTCCCCGTGCCATTAAAATAGAAAAGGATATTCCCAAAGGTCAAAAAGGGCCGGGGGGGCCCGCCGACCCCGGGAACACCCCCCGGGTTTTAAGTAAACATATAATATTGTTAACTTTTTTTCCTTCTCTTCCATCCCCCCCCCCTTTACCTCCCCCCTGACCTTTGCATACTTTCCATTCCCCTCTCCCCCACTTTCCTTTTAAAACCCTCTTCCCCCTCCCCCTCTCACCCACTCCTCTTTTCCCCACCCGGGTCCCCTAACGAACCCAGGGCCCCCTCATTTCCCTCCTCTCACCCTCTCCTAAACATTTTCCCCCTCGTTATCCCTCCGTTTTCAGGGTGGGGGGGGTTTCTTTTTACATTATCCCGGCCCCCGGGCAGGGAGAAGATGGGGGGGGGAATGTCCCCCCTGGCCCCCAAAGCCGGGTTTGGGAAGGGCCCGGGGAAAGGGGTTTGCCCCTTTTCCTTGGGGGTCAGGGGGCGGGGAATGAATCCCAGGCCTTGCCAGGGGTGGATAAGGGCCCGGGAAAGAATCCCCGGGCCCTAGCCAGGGGTAGGAGGGGCGAAGAAAACTAATATTTACAAGATTTTTTATTAAAAAGCCCACACGCCCTAAGGGGGGTGCTGATAAACCCCTGCTGCGGCTGTGTTTTCTTACGCTGCTGCTGTGTTTGTGTATTTGTTTAAGGGTTTCTACGGGGCAGCTGTGGTGTATTTTTTTAATTTTTTACCTGCTGCGCTGCGGTGTATTTGTTAATGTTCTAAATGGCAGCTGCTGGTTTTATTTTTTTTAAAGTTTTCTTTGGGTGCAGCTGCCCGGTTTTTATTTTTAATATTAATATGCTGCAGCTGCTGGTGTTAAAATTGGGTTAATGTTACTACTGCTTTCAAACTGCTTTTTTGGGGATTTGTTAATGTTATACTGCTGCAGTGCTGGTTTTATTTGTTAATGTTACTCGCTGCAGCTGCTGGTGTATTTTTTAAAATTACCCCTTCTGCAGCTTGGGGTTTTATTTGTTAAGGGTTTTTTTTGCTGCAGTGCTGGTGTATTTGGGGAATGTTTTCTTTCTGCTGCCCGCTGCTTTGGGGTAAATTTTTTTTAAAAATTTCACTGGTAAAGTTGTTTAAAGTAAATTTTTTACTTGCACCAAATATTTTACAGACGTCAGAAAAGTTTGACATGCTACAAGGTTTTTAAAAATAGATTGTTGATTTTTAATTTCCCGGGAAAACGTTAAACCCGTGTGCGTCATCAAATTCCAAAAGAATAGTGGAGGTCGTTTTTCCCTCCCGGAAACTCCTAGTAGTAGAATTAAGGGAAAATAGTGAACGTTTAGATGTTGAGAGTACAGGATCCATAAGCGGCCAGCTGTAACAGCCCGGGTTTATCAGGCTCTGAGCACCGGGGGGCCCGGTCGGGACCCGGGGGGCCCGGGGTCGTTTTACCCCCCCCTTTCCCCAACGACCCTTCCCGTAGTTCCAGGTAAATATGAGTTTAAGATAAACCCGTGAAAACATGACACGGTTTAGAGGTTCTAAACCCTTTTATAGCCGCCGGGGGGGCCAAAATTTTTCTTAAATTTGCCTTTTGCAAGGGGCTATTTTCTGCTGGGCACCCCCGCTGGCCCAAAAAAAACCATCAGAACCGGTTGAAACTGACACTTGTCTTTTTTGGGCCCGTGGTAGCGTGAACAATTTTTTAAAACCCCGGAAAGTTGGGCCTCACCCCGCACACTGCCTATGCAAGGAGGCTATTTTCGGTGGCCCAAATCGCGGCCCAAATATCCCCAGAAACCCGGTTGATCTGAAAACTTGTCTTTTGGCCCGCTGGTTTCGTGAACCCTTTTTTGAAACCCGGATGGGGTTAAACCCCACCCCCCACCCCTCGGCAAGCCAAACACAGCTAGGTTTTGTTTCTTTTACCCGGACGCCCAAACCACCCTTTTCCTTGACTCCTTCCCGAAGATTTGGCTCTTTTCGTCAGTCACCCGGGGGCCCCCCAAACAAGAAAAAAACATGTGGGGGGGGGCTTTTAAGAGAATGGGCAAAAACTATATAAAGACTTAAGGGAAAAAAATTCAAAGAAATTTTTTCCGAAAAAATTAGAGTTACCCGAAGAGACTGTAATTAGACTCGGTTTAACAGGTGCTTTTAAAGTATGGGACAACAGTGACGGCACTGCTTTAAATGAGCTGATGTATCAAAGCAGTGGGCCAGATTAAAATATCTCCATAGGTGGGCCCAGAGAAACAAAGAGTTGTGAAAATTAAAAAAAAGGGAAAATTCGGGTTTGCCAAACTAAGGGGGAAAAAAAGGGGAAAAAACATGTTTTTTCAAAACTGAATAACTTTTTGTATTTTAAAAATAAACAGGGCTTAATTAAAATCAAATAAAAGGCAAATTTTAAACATTTTTTAAAATTTTCTTAAACCCTTTTTAGGTTTCCATCCTGTTGGAAACCCCCAAAATTTCTTCATGTGTAAACCGACGCCCCTTTTAAGTTTCGGATGCAGGAATTGTTTAAAAAATGTCGACGTAGGCGCGTTTTTAAATGTAATTTCCCGGGCTCCCCCTTTCGGTCCCCACGATTACTATGGTTGGAGACACCGCACAATAACTTTTGAGCGGGGGAGAGGTCTTTGGTTTTTGAGTTCTGGTGGGGGGCCCCGCCCCGCCCAGTACTGACAATTGTTTGTTAAAAAGCCCTTTCCCGGTGGGGCCATACCCCCGGGCCCGGGGTTGAAACCCCCGGTCATTACGATTTCTTGAGTCCATCCAAGGGGGGAAAAAAGTGCTTCGTCTGTAATAAAATTTTAAAATAAATTAAAATGCCCTTTTTTTTCGGGTTTTTTTATTTAAGATTTGTTTTCTTTAAAATACGCAAAGTTATTTATTTTTGAAAAACGTGCGTTTTTTCTGCTCCCCTCCGGGACAAAAAAAGGGGGGGCAGGGCTAGTAGCCCTTAAAAATTTCAGGGGTTTTGGTTTTAACGCTTTCTGTCAAAAATTCTGGGAAGGGCGTTAAAGAAGAGGAATGGGAATTTTGGAAAAATTATTCCTTGCAAAAAAATAAGCAGGCTTTAAGATTGAATCCCGTCTTTTTTTACCAGAAGATATCACAAACACGCGGGATGGATATGCGGCTCAGTGGGCCACCAGCAGCAACAGCCTAGTCAGGCTCTGGGAGTAAAAAGAAAACTAGGAGCCCATCAAAGGTATATCCGAGGTAAAGTCTTACAAATTTTCTGGAGTGCCAAGGCAGTCACAGAGAAAAAAAGCAAGAAAGACTGGGCTGGGCGGTTTGCATCTTCTGGAATTGCAGGACAACATTTGACACATTACCATACAAGAGAGTAGTCTAGGAAACTAGAGAAACAGGCTGAATGTTCCCGTGGGCCAGGGAATACCTGAATGAAAGGAGGCAGTGAGCAACACTGAGGAATCAGACATTAGAGTTGGAAAGAGAAACTAGTGGTACAAATATTGTTCCTTATACATGTGAGCGACGTACCAGAGTGGATCGAGTCGTCGTGTGTGTGTGTGTGTGTGTGTACTCACCTATTTGTACTCACCTATTTGTGGTTGCAGGGGTCGAGTCACAGCTCCTGGCCCCGCCTCTTCGCTGATTGCTACTAGGTCCTCTCTCTCCCTGCCCCATGAGCTCTATCATACCTCGCCTTAAAACTATGTATGGTTCCTGCCTCCACCACATCACTTTCTAGGCTATTCCATGGCCTGACTACTCTATGACTGAAGAAATACTTCCTAACATCCCTTTGATTCATCTGAGTCTTCAACTTCCAATTGTGACCTCTTGTGTCTGTGTCCCATCTCTGGAACATCCCGTCTTTGTCCACCTCGTCTATTCCACGCAGTATTTTATATGTCGTTATCATGTCTCCCCTGACCCTCCTGGCCTCCAGTGTCGTCAGGCCGATTTCCCTCAACCTTTCTTCATAGGACAATCCCCGTAGCTCTGGGACTAGTCTTGTTGCAAACCTTTGCACTTTCTCTAATTTCTTGACGTGCTTGACTAGGTGTGGATTCCAAACTGGTGCTGCATACTCCAGTATGGGCCTGACGTAGATGGTGTACAGAGTCTTAAACGAATCCTTACTGAGGTATCGGAACGCTATCCGTAGGTTTGCCAGGCGCCCGTATGCTGCAGCAGTTATCTGATTGATGTGCGTCCTCAGGAGATATGCTCGGTGTTATACTCACCCCCAGATCTTTTTTCCTTGAGTGAGGTTTGCAGTCTTTGGCCATCTAAACTATATTGTGTCTGCGGTCTTCTTTGCCCTTCCCAATCTTCATGACTTTGCATTTGGCAGGGTTAAATTC
Source organism: Cherax quadricarinatus (assembly GCF_026875155.1). Taxonomy (NCBI): domain Eukaryota; kingdom Metazoa; phylum Arthropoda; class Malacostraca; order Decapoda; family Parastacidae; genus Cherax; species Cherax quadricarinatus. Next base: position 10,234 of record NW_026469292.1, read on the forward strand.
AAGGAGCCAGTTGCTGGACCAGGCTTGTAGCCTGTCCAGATCTCTTTGTAGTCCTGCCTGATCCTCGTCCGATTCGATTCTTCTCATTAACTTCACATCGTCTGCAAACAAGGACACTTCTGAGTCTATCCCTTCCGTTATGTCGTTCACATATACCAAGAACAGCACAGGTCCTAGGACTGACCCCTGTGGAACCCCGCTTGTCACAGGCGCCCACTCTGACACCTCGTCGCGTACCATGACTCGTTGTTGCCTCCTTGTCAGATATTCTCTGATCCATTGCAGTGCCTTTCCTGTTATGTGTGCCTGATCCTCTAGCTTTTGCAGTAACCTCTTGTGAGGAACTGTGTCGAAAGCCTTCTTGCAGTCCAAAAATACGCAGTCGATCCACCCCTCTCTCTCTTGTCTTACTTCTGTCACCTTGTCATAAAACTCTAGTAGGTTTGTGACACAGGATTTTCCTTCCCTGAAACCGTGCTGGTTGTCAATTATACACTTGTTTCTTTCCAGGTGCCCCACCACTCTCCTCCTGATGATCTTCTCCATGACCTTGCATACTATACACGTTAGTGATACAGGTCTGTAGTTTAGTGCCTCATGTCTGTCTCCCTTTTTAAAAATTGGGACTACATTTGCCATTTTCCATACCTCAGGGAGTTGCCCAGTTTCAAATAATGTGTTGAAGATCTTTGTTAATGGCTCACACAATATCTCTGCTCCCTCTTTAAGGACCCATGGAGAGATGTTGCCTGGTCCCACCGCCTTTGAGGTGTCAAGTTCGCATAGCAGCTTCTTCACCTCCTCCTTGGTTATATGTACCTCGTCCAGCACTTGCTGGTGTGCCCCCCTGTTCTGATTTCTTGGAGTCCTACTGGTTTCCACTGTGTGTGTGTGTGTGTGTGTGTGTGTGTGTGTGTGTGTGTGTGTGTTTTGTGTGTTTGCAGGTGATGTAAAACGCATGAGAATAATAAGAACAGGAGGTGACAGTGACGTACTTCAGAAAGACGTCAACAGACTGCGCAGATGTAGTCAAACAAGTGGCTTCTCGAGTTCAACCCGACCAAATGCGAGCTGGAGAAGGTGGGGAGGGGACTGAACACACTACATAACATAGGCGGAGAGAGGATGAAAATATCAAGAGTGAAAATAACCTGGGGATAAATATAAGAAACATATTGCCATAAATTCCAATAAAGCCATGCTACATTATCGGTATATGTAAGATTTACAAGCCTCGGAATAAACTCCAGAAACTAGAATGAACTTAACAACTGTATATCTGACATAAATTACGATAATCATTGAGTGTTGTCCAAGCATAAATAAATTACACACACACACAATGGGCGATTTCAACCACAGGGAGATCGACTGGGAAAACCTGGAGCCACATGGGGGTCCCGAAATTTGGAGAGCCAGGATGATGGATGTGGTACTTGAAAACCTCATGCATCAACATGTCAGGGACACAACCAGAGAGAGAGGGGAGGATGAGCCAGCAAGACTGGATCTTGTGTTCACCCTGAGCAGTTCAGACATTGAGGACATCACTTACGAGAGGCCCCTTGGAGCTAGCGATCACGTGGTTCTGAGTTTTGACTATATAGTAGAGTTACAAGTGGAGAAGGTAACAGGAACTGAAGGGGACAGGCCAAACTATAAAAGGGGGACTACACAGGTATGAGAAACTTCCTGCAGGAGGTTCAGTGGGACAGAGAAATGGTAGGAAAATCAGTAAACGAGATGATGGAATATGTGGCAACAAAGTGCAAGGAGGCAGAGGAAAGTTTTGTTCTCAAGGGAAACAGAAATAATAGGAAGACCAAAACGAGTCCTTGGTTTACCCGAAGGTGTAGGGAGGCAAAAACTAAGTGCAACAGAGAATGGAAAAGGTACAGGAGGCATAGGACCCAGGAAAACAAGGAGATTATGCACAGATAAGGAGGGAGGCCCAGCGACAGTATGAAAACGACATAGCATCGAAAGTCAAATCTGACCCGAAACTGTTGTATAGCCACATTAGGAGGAAGACAACAGTCAAGGACCAGGTGATAAGGCTGAGGAAAGAAGGTGGAGAACTCACAAGAAACGATCAAGAGGTATGTGAGGAGCTCAACACGAGATTTAAGGAAGTATTTACAGTAGAGACAGGAAGGACTCTGGGGGGACAGACCAGATGGGGACACCAGCAAGGAATACACCAACAAGTGTTGGACGACATACATACAGATGAGGAGGAGGTGAAGAAACTGCTAAGGGACATCGATACCTCAAAGGCAATGGGACCAGACAACATCTCCCCGTGGGTCCCTTAGAGAGGGAGCAGATAATGTTGTGCGTGCCACTTACCACAATCTTCAACACATCCCTGGAAACTGGGCAACTACCTGAGTATGGAAACGGCAAATGTAGTTCCCATTTTTAAAAAGGAGACAGAAAAGAGGCACTAAACTATAGACCTGTGTCATTGACGTGTATAGTATGCAAAATTATGGAGAAGATTATCAGGAGGAGAGTGGTGGAGCACCTGGAACTGAACAGGAGTATAAATGCCAACCAGCACGGATTCACGGAAGGCAAATCCTGTGTCACAAACCTTCTGGAGTTTTTATGATAAAATAACAGAAGTAAGACAAGAGAGAGGGGTGGGTTATTGCATCTCTTGGACTGCAAGAAGGGGCCCTTTTACACAGTTCCTCACAAGAGATTTGCAGAACAGGCATCAGGGGCATATAA
>NW_026469293.1:0-13241 GCF_026875155.1 Cherax quadricarinatus
AAAAAATTTTGTGGTAGTCTACAACCCTCCAGATGCAACATCCCGAAATTCGGAACAGCTGTTAAAAATTGACCATGTCGGGAAATTTTCCCAGCTCCGCCCCCAACATCTTGTTGGGGATTTCAATTAAGGCACCAAAATGGAGGAATATAGCAAATAATATTGTTGCAGTAAAACACCAGGGGGTAGCTCTGAGAAAACTCACATCACCGAGTTTTTAAAATCTCTGCACAAAATTCAATTTTAAAACCAGCAAAAATGAGCCTACTAGCTGGAGAATAAAAGCCTATTTCATAACAAGAGATCTGATAAGAAATGTCCCCATATCAAAAAAAATATACTCAGTCAAACATAATTAGGTTCAACAGTATGCGGGACCCCCAGCCCGACATAAGAGTTTAGTCAGGGGAGCTTTCACCAAATTCAACTTCAACAACAAAAACATAAAGGGGGACCAAGTAAACCAAGCCCCAAAAACCATTAAGCGGGGAAAAGAATACAAAGCAACACGACCCCAACTTAGCCTAGAACAGATTCCCCCCTTGGTGCACTCGATGTTGCACAGGGGCTTATTCCTCAAAAAAAAGGGGGGGTAATGAAAATTAAAGAAAGAGACGGGCGCTCCCTTTACAGGCGAGGGAAAAAAAAAACAAGGGCTAAAGAGGCAATTACTAAATCGTAGGGGCCCACATGGTAGAAAATAGCAAGCATCAAAACTTAAGAAAAAGGAACTTATGGGAGCAGAATCGCGGGAAGAACTGAAACCCAAAAAAGAAATCAAAGAACCAAAGTATTTCTTCTCCATGCCAAATCAAAGTCGAGAACAACGCCCAGTTTTGGGCCCCTATTAAAAAAGGGGTCCACACAGATGACAGCAAGGAAATGATTGAGTACTCAAGTCCAATATGACCAGTTTTTAGCAAGCCCAACCAGACTGGATTTAGATCAAATTAATTTTTTTGAGGAGCCACAGGTTTTTGGGTTTTCACAAGCCTATCCCATGTTATCCCGACGCCAAATACTTCGAACAGGGGATAAAAGACATGCCCCTGCACTCGCCCCAGGGCCAGACTCATGGAACTCCGTGTTCTTTAAGAACTGCAAAAAGAACTATCCCCGGCCTTTTCCATCTATGGAAGGGAGCATGGACCGGGAGTCGTCCCACAGTTTTTAAAAAAAACAACATAGCCCACTCCACAAAGGGGGGGATAAACAACGCAAAAGAATACAGGGCCGATGCACTAACATCCCCTATCATAAAAATCTTTGAAAGGGTTAAAAAGCAAAATCACCACCCCCCAAAATTTTTAAAACCCCTCTTCACAACCCAGGGGAAATGGGTTTAGAAAAAGGGCGCTCCTGTCTGTCTCAACTATTGGATCACTAGACAAAATCCTAGATGCATAGAAGACAAAAAGAAAGCAGATGTAATAAACTGATTTGCAAAAGCCCTTTGACAATGTACCCTGGGGGTAATAGCGCACAAAATGGTGCTAAAGGAATAAAGGAAAAAATCGGTCGATGGATCTTTTAATTTCCTACTAACAGAACAGAGGTAGTCGTCAACAGAGAAAAAAAGGGTCCCCCAGGCAGTACGGTGAAAAGCTCTGTTCCCCAAGGCCGTACTCGCTCCCCTTTGTTCCTCATCCCATATCCCACATAGAAAGGATGTCAGCCACGACCCTGCTTTTCCCTTTTCAGATGACACCCAATTGCATGAAATGTCTCCATTGCAGACACTGCAAGGCTCCATGCGGAATCACCAAATCTTTCAGTTGGTGCAGAAAACAATATAAGTTCAACGATGAGAAATTTCAATTACCAGATATGGTAAACACGAAATTAAATTTCAAAAAAAAATCCCCCCCAAAACCCCCCCCAAAAACCCCCCCCCCCCAAAAAAAAAAATTTTTTTTCCCCCTTTAAAGGGGGGGGGAAAAACCCCCCCAAAAAACCCCCCAAAAAAAAAACCCCAAAAAACCCCAAAAAAAAAAAAAAAACCCCCTTTCCTTTAAAATTTTAAAAAAAGGGGGGAAAAAAAAGACCAAAAAAAAAAATTTTAAAAAAACCCCCTTTTAAACCAGGGGGGAAAAATTTAAAAAAAAAAAGGGGGAAAAAAAAAAAAAAAAAATTTTTTAAAATTTTTTAAAAAAAAATTTTTTTTTTTTTGGGGGGAAAAAAAAAAATTTTAAAAAAAATTTTTTCCCCCCAAAACCCAAAAAAAAGGGTTCCCCCCGGGGTTTTTTTGAAAAAAAAAAGGGGGGTTCCCACCCTTTTCCCCCCAAACCCATAAAAAAAAACCCCATTTCCCCCCTTTTTTTTTTAAAAAGGGAAAAAAATTTTTTCCAGAAGGAAAAAAAATCCCAAATTTAAAAAATTTTAAAAAAAAAAAGGGGAAACCCCAAAAAAAAAAAAAAAAAATTTTTTTAAAAAAAAAAATTTTTTCCCCAAAAAAAAAAAAAATTTAAAAAAAAACGGGGGCCCCCCCCAAAACCCTTAATTTTTCCCCCGGAAAAAAAATTTTTTTTTTCCCCCAAAATAAAAGGGCCCAAAAAAAAAGGGGGTTTTTTTAAAAAAAGGGGTTTTTCCACCCCCCCCCCTTTTTTTTTTTTTTAAAAAAAAAAGGGGGGGAAAAAATTTTTAAAAGGGGGAAAAAAAAAAAACCCCAAGGAAAACCAAAAAAAAGGGGGAAAAGGTAAAAATTTTTAAAAAAAAAGGGGGAATTTGCCCCAAAACCCCCAAAAAATTTAAACCCCCCAAAAAACCCCCCCATTTAAAAATTCCCCAAAAGGCCTTAAAAACCCAGGGGGGGGGGGGGCCCCCTACTTGGGGTTCCAACGGGGGTTTTTAAACCCCCAAACCCCCCAAAAGGGGTTTACCCCGGGGGGGGGGGGGGGCCCCCCGGGAAAACCGGTTAAAAAAATTTTTTAAAAAATTTTTAAAAAAAAAAAAAATTTTTTTAAAAAATTTTTAAAATATATATAAAAAATATAAAATTATAAATATATATATAATAAAATAAAAAAAAATTTTTTTTTTTATTTATATATATATAAAAATTATATATATATATTTTAAAAAAAAATTTTTTTTAAAAAAAATATATATATATTTTTTTTTTAAAAATATTTTTTTTTTTTTTTTTTTTTTTTTCCCCCCCCCCCCCCGGGGGGGGGGGGAAAAAAAAAAAAAATTTTTTTTTTAATTTTAAAAAAAAAAACCCCCCCCCCCACCCCCCCCCCAAAAAAAAGGGGGGGGAAAAACTTTCCCTTCCCCGGGGAAAAGGGAAATAAACAAGAACAAGAACTAGAAAGAAAATAGAAAAAAACCCAAAGGGGTGGGGTTTTATTGTGCTTGTACATGTATGTGTAGTGTGACCTAAAGGGGAAGTAGAAGTAGCAAGACGTACCCGAAATCTTGCAAAGGGTATGAGACAAAAAAAAAGACACCCGCAATCCTAAACCCTCGTGGGAAAAACGTTACAGGCTTCAGTTTTAAAATTCACTTGGCATATAAAATTTTTATATATTTTTTATTTAATATATATATATATAAAATATATATATAAAATATATTTATATTAAAATATATTTAAATATATATATATCCTAGGTAATAGGTTTGGGAAACAGCAACCACCCAGGGGTTTTATTACCTTTCCCCCAAGTGAGTGTTTAAAAAGAAAGCCTGTAATTTTTTTTACATGATGGTAGAATTACTGGGGTCCCTTTTTTCTGTTCAAAAACTTGCAAGATTTTTGGTACGTCTTGTACTTTTACTTCACTTTTGGTCACACTACCATACATGTTTCAAGGGATTATATTAACAACCCCTTTGGGTTTTCTCTATTTTCTTTCTAAATTTTTGTTTTGTTTATTTCCTCTTATTTTCCATGGGGGAAATGGAACAGATTTTTTCCTCCGTTAAAACCTGCGTGTTGTAAGAGGCGACTAAAATGCCCGGGGGAAAAGGGGGAGTAACCCTTCTCCTGTATTTGATTACTAAATTTAAAAAAAAGAAACTTTTGTTTTTTTTTTTTGGACACCCTGCCTCGTGGGATACGGGCCCGTTTGTCATATATATTTAAAATATTATATATTTATAAAATTTTTTATATATATTTATATATTTATAAAATTTATATATATTTAATAAAAAAATGGGGAGTGGCCGAACCCCCAATCCCAAACCAAATTTACAGCGAAAAAATCAGAGTCCCGGTTAGCAAGAAAAAATGAAGAGGGGAAAAACATGGGGGGAAAACAGAATTATCACCAGTTTAAGATGCAATTTCCCCAGGGATGCTGACATGGCGAAAGCCCCTTAGAGGAAAGCACCCTGCCAGGAAAAAACCCGGGGGACCAACAGTTCCAGTACCTCTGTCCTCACTATGGAACCATTGATTGTGGAAGACTCAGACATTTACAAAGCAATAATGTCATTCCCATCCAGCTCTGCTGGGATTACACTGGAATAAGGCCCAAACAGCATTTAAAGGAAATGGTTAATCCAGTTATCGGGGAGATTGCAAAGACACTGGTTTCAGCGATCACAAGGTTCATTAACAATTCCTTGGCTGGTCGAATTCCTGACAAAATTAAACCTTTCTTTTTTGGTGCATCACTTTGTGGCCTAAAAAAGAAGGATGGAGGAATTAAGCCAGTTGCAGTGGGCAACACTTTTCGCCACCTGGTATCCAAAGCTGCTGTCAGAAATATTCGCACAGAGGCATCCATGATTCTTCAACCAAACCAGCTTGGCTTTGGGATCTCTCAGGGAAGTGAAGCAGCGGTTCATGAAACAAGAGCATATATTAACAACCTGCCTGAGGATAATGCAGTGATAAAATTAGATTTCAACAATGCATTTAATCTCCTGAAAAGAGACATGGTATTAGCAGCTATACAAGAACATTTCACTGGTTTCTTCCCTTTTGTTTCAGCTGAATCAATGCCCCTGTTTGGAGAGCATGAAATTACATCATCAGAGTGTGTACAGCAAGGGGATCCTCTCGCACCATTTCTCTGCTGTATAGCGGTTAGGGAAATCACAGTCAGACTAATCAGTGAGCTAAACATCTGGTTCCTGGATGATGGCACACTAGCAGATATAAAAGAGTCCTTCCTAGATGATCTTACACAGATGATGACACGGGGACAGGAAATGGGTCTTATCCTGAATCCATCCAAATGTGAAAACATCTTAGTCAATCAACAAGTGATAAATGCAGTGAGATCAAAACTACCAGGAACATCAGTCATTGCCCCCACAAATAGTGTCTTACTTGGAGCACCTCTGGGAAGTGATATCATTGACACAATTCTCAGGAACAAACTGGAAGAGTTGAGAAGAATGGAATAACGAATAGGCAATCTTGACACCCACGATGCCTTGTACCTTCTCACAAAGTGCTTGTGTCTGCCCAGGTTGACATATTTCCTAAGATGTGCACCTTCATATGATAACCCTATACTGCACGAATGTGTTTAGTAACCTGAGGCAGATTTTTACTAAAGTACTTAACCTTTCTCTAGAAGACAAGGCAGTGGAACCAAGCTACGCTTCCAGTTTTCCAGTCAACTGGGAGGCATTGGTGTCCGAAAGTATCACAGATTGCGCTTCTGCTGTTATGTCCTCATGCGTTGCATCCAGAGGGTTGTAGCAGTGTTCTCCTGAAATCTTAGGAATAGATTGGAATCGAGGCCCCAAAGTTCATTGTGGGGAGAATCTGGGTAATCTAATGGGCTCTGAAATCAGACCTGCTCCCCCCAACAACTACAAACCCGTCGCATTGAGATGGCCCATAGTGGAGATATAGCCTCAACAATGCTTCAGAGTGTGTCAGAGGGATAGACCCACCTCTGGCGTGAAAAGCCCCTCATGCAGGGGACTTTCTGTTAACTGTTCCCAGCTCCAGCCCTGGCACACGCCTCGACACACAGAAACACCGAACTGGTGTTACACTTGACTTGCCACCCAATTCTCTCCGAACGCTGGATATTGTGGTAGTGAAGAGTAAACCTATTTGGGTACCATGGTCTTGGTTGGCTAAATCCGAGGGAAAGATTGAAAGACATGGGAGGTTAACATTATCAAGAGGAGCCTCACAACAGCCGGATGCCAGCAGTAAGGGAGCCACCCCACATGCAGATCTGATGGCAACCCCAAAGCTTCCAGCTGGTATCCCCCTCCAAGCTGGACAGACGGCAAGAGCGTGGTGTGGACTACACATGGCATCTACTTGCTGATGCCTATCTCCAATACCACAGGGAGGAAGGAGGGGCAGCTGTCGGGGCTCAGGGAGTCCCAAAAGTCTAGAAATATGGGGGAATTGCCATCATTAATGTTTGTTCAATAGGCTGGAGACCCTTGGCTCTGGGGAAAGAGTGATCATTGTTCTTAAGGAGCTAGGCAAAGACTCATCAGGGTAATGAGATCCAGGCGTTGTTTTCTATTCCAGCAACTCAGCACTGCTGTTCAGAGGGGTAATGCCTGCTGTTTTTTTGGGCATGCGCCCCAGCTCTGAGGAACTGGATGAGATTTTGCATTATATCAGTGACAAACACGTAAAAATATGTACTGGGACATGTATCTCTCACATCTCATGTACTGTATTTTCCATCTTTATATCAATAATGTATCTCTTCTATTTTTTGTACCATATTATGTAATAAAATATACCTATAGGTAAAAAGAATAAAAAGATGGGGTGGTAGAAGTAGAAATTCAAATGGCTTCAGGAAGAAATCTCAATATTCTTCCTTGAAGCCTTTTTATTCACTTCTCTGAGGCTATGGGTCTCACAATTTACACCAGAGATGGGCCCCTTTGTACTAATACACCAACAGGGACTAGAATGATATTAGCCTAGATTTCATCCACACCATCGTATGTCCTTGGGTAGGGGAGTACAACATCCAGTTCCGCTAAGTGCGCTACTCTTAAGGACTGTATGGTCCAGCGGATTAAGGCGTCATGAGTTTTCGCCACCATGAGGCAAGCCAAAGCAGCATGGGTTCGAGTCCTTGGCTAGTCGCGGTTTTGTTATTGAATATTATATATTTTATATATATATATATTTTATATATTATATATATATATATATATTATTATTATATATATGTATATATTATATATATATATATATATATATATATAAAATAATATATTATATATATATATATATATATATATATATATATATATATGTAGACAGCCTGTACTGTCTGCACAGACAGCCCATGCTGTTCTGCCAGCTTAGTTCAAAATTTTGGGCTGCCCTCTGTAGCCAGGCCTCTCGGTGGGCACGCCAGCATGCCTGCCCTTGCCTCTGCCTCACTCACACAGCGGCCTACCCAGGAAGACATTTAGTCCTACTAGTAGCTCTCTCTCGTAGGAGGGCCCTCCCGGGCCTTTGGGCACAACACAAAGGCCCTTTGTGTACCCACCACGACTTAACAATAAAGTAAGAAGCCTCCGAAGACGTCTATAATTTACAACCCCGCTTTCACCCTACCAAATAATCTCTTTATGAATGGTGGGAAGGGGTTTGGTCGCAGCAGTTGTGTTTGCCCAGAGAGGGAGGGAAGGAATGAAGTCATCTTCACTTCATCATCCCATGCAAGAAGCATCCGTCTCTCAACGAGTTTCCTGAGTCGTGCCTGCACGTTTGAGCATCCAGACACAGGTACAAGCAGGATCTAGCCGAAATTTGCCTAATTTCTTCGAAAATTGTAAGTGGCGTCCCAGTGACCCCAAAGCTACAGCGTCCCACACTGTTTCTCAAGTCACGTGTTCAGCGTCACTTGTATGCTGCTGTTGTTCAGCTCAGCACAGCTGTTTCAGCAAGCCAGAGGTGAGTTTTGTGGTGATTTCGCTTCCAGTGTGAGCTTCTCCACGTGTTTGTGGGTGGGAGATAAGGGGAGGAAGTGGCCGTTCCTTGCCTCGCCCTGCTGTACTCTCACACCTCACCAGCCTACCTACACCACCCCACCACTGCCCACTCCCTCTGCTGCTTTTTTTCTGCTGTTTTTCCGTGTGATCATTGCCAGAGTTTGTGTATCCGGTGCCCAAAGGGCCACTCGAAGCTATGTGGATCAGCAGGGCCAAACGTAGATCAGACACCACGTGATCCCGACGCCACATGGGTGGGGCCGATGTCTCGTGGATCTTCAAACCACGTGAGTTACCGAGCCAGAGGGCCAGGCCACATTGCTGTGGTCTGCTGCCCGCATCACATTGATGTCACCGACGATGATGCCCGACTTCATGACTTCACGATGTCTGCCTGATGTTCACCTCGAGATGTCTGCTGACGTCACCCTCACGACATCACGCCTGACATCACATGATGTCGCATCGAGTGTTTCTAGAAAATTATTTCAGTATTGTCGAGAAGATTGAGAGAAGATATATGTCGTGTGTTAATTAATTCCCTCAGTCAGTGTCCTCACATTTTTGTGTACTGCGGGTGTGTAGTTTCCGTGTGTCCAGTGAGGTCTGAGCCAGACCTGAGTAGCACCAATGTGCTAAGTCACCCAAATGTGACCAGTGGCGTTTGCCAGTTTTATCAGTCAGCTCTGAGTGTTTGAGCCCTTTGTACAGAAAGCTCTTATGCTCGTCGCTCATAGATGTTCTGCAGAATTGTACCTGCTACGATTCCCATCGAGATTTGTTTCACTTCACCTCCAGACCTTCAGAGTGCAGTTATATGTAGAGAAACAAGTCTGGGACACTTAGACTAACCTCTGCTATAACTCCAACTGCCGAGAGAATGACACTCGTCAAGCAGCAGTTAGCCCTGTCGGTAGGCGCTGTGTCAGCCTCGTGTCACAAGCTACAGTGAGCAGCCTGTACAAAGATGTCACTTTGACTGTTTAGCTCTCTCACTGCAGTTTGTGTATGATGTTATGACTCCCAGATGTTTCGCCCAGTCGTCTCTGCCACGACTCGCTCCACAACTCGCTCCACGCTCGTCGGCAGTGACAGCCCACGGACAGTACCAGACGAGAAGTGTCCCCCCTGAGTCACTTGCCAGAAGTCCTGCCCAGTTGCCGAGTTTTGTCGATGCCTCACTCGAGGCACCAGCATGTCATGCCCAGGTTGAAGTGAAAACCTGCAGCGGGCACCTACGATGTCTGCTTCACTGTTCCAGAGGAGACCGTACCCTGTTACGTCCCCAGCTCAGCCGCAGCGATGTCTCCTGTGTTGCAGTATCTGTCCAACAAGGAAAGGGGTGCAGTGATGCCCCTCGATGCTCACTGCCTTTTACCAAGATGTTTAGCACACCTCACATGTTTTTTTTCTTCCTCCCTGTAGGAATTTTTTTTTCCATGTCCTATGTATATATGTTCTTATTTTGTGTTCTGTGCCCTGTTCCTACGAGAGAGAGACCGAGTTTCTTTTACCACCAGTATTGTCGCGTCGAGACGATGCGCGGTAGGTGGCCGAGCGTATGTAGACAGCCTGTAATGTTGCACAGACAGCCCATGCTGTCTGCCAGCTTAGTTCATATTTCCCTGCCACTAAGGATGCCCTCTGTAGCCAGGCCTCTCGGTGGGCACGCCAGCATGCCTTTCCCTTGCCTCTGCCTCACTCACACAGCGGCCTAGCAGGAAGACAGTAGTCCTACTAGTAGCTCTCTCTTGTAGGATGGCCCTCCCAGGCCATGGGCACAACACACAAGCCTGTGTACCCACCACGACTTAACAATAAAGTAAGAAGCCTCCGAAGATATCATTTACTCCCGCTACCAAAACACCAAATAAATCTCGTTTTCTATATATATATAATATATATATATATTTTATATATTATATATATATATATAATATATATATATATATAATATATATATATATATATATACACACATGTGTGTGTGTGTGTGTGTGTGTGTGATGTGTTTGAATAAGTTTAAAAATTGCGATTTTGGCTTAGATAGCAACGCTCTTCTTGCCGAGTAGGGCAAGCGAAAATTTGTGCATGTAATAATATCGCGAAAGTCATTTCTGGATCTAACCAAAAAAATATATTTCAAATTTTGTTTGTATATTATTAAATTTTTGTAAATTTATTTTAAAATATATTTAGTTGGATTAGGCTAAATTAAAATTCCGCTTGTTGGGGTGACCTGACTGGTGGGTCATTGGGCTATGCCGGGGGGTGATTGGACCTTCTTGGCATGGGTCAGTAGGCCTGCTGCAGTGTTCCTTCTTTCTTATATTTTTATGGGGATGGAAAGCTTTAGGTCTAGATCTTTTGCACTCTTGTGCGTCGTCAGAAGCTATGCAAAGTTGCAAACAGCAACAGTTTTTGAGGGGAAATTCTGAGGCAAGGCAGGAGGCATCATGGCAGCCCTTGACACATAGTGAGAACCGCCGCCTATCCAAACACCTACCTCCCCCCGTCCCCTCACATTCTTCCTGGGTAAGGGGAGGTGGACACCTCAAAGGTTTACAGAAAGCAAGTTCTAGAAAATTATGGACACGCAGTAGTCAACCAAAACCCTGTTATAGATCCATCCACAACTTTTCCTGTTATTCCTTTATCACTCATTTTGTGTGCTATTACACTATGGTTACACTTGTCGAAAGCGTTTGTAAAGTCTGTGTATACTACATCTGGGACAGGCAGAAGCGACCTCTCTAAACCCGTGTTGCCCTGGGTTGTTGGTAAACCTATGGGTTATCTAGGTGGTCGGCGATTGCTTTACTGCAACTTTTGTAGAGTGGGGCTATGTCTGTTCTTTTTAGTGGGGATGGGATGACCTGTGTCCATGCTCCCTCTTTCCCTTTGAATGCTAAACGCACATGACAGGGGGTTCTTGCAGTTTTTGATGAACACGGAGTTCCATGAGGCTGGGCTTGGGGCAGAGTGCATGGCATGTCATTTATTGCATTTTCTAAGTCTTTTGGGTTAGGTTAATATCCGAGATTTGTGAGGTGGGAGCTCAGGGTTTAACTCCAATAGTGTACCTTCGTTAAATCAGTACCCGGTTCACTGACCAATCACAGACAAGACCGCCAAAGCTGATGCAACGTTGTTTACCTGTGCTAAGTGAATTGAAAAGATTTGCCTGGGCTGGTGGCTGAGCACGATTTCACTCTCTTGCTTCTGCTTTTGCCATCTTTTATCACCGTGTGGTACACTTAATATTCCACTACTGTACATAGTGTACAAAGTGTACATACTTTTAAATACTGGCATTTGTATCTGGTGAAGGAAAATACAAGTCATTTATTAGTGCTGAATTTTGTTTGCTCTACTCTAAATCCCATTACGACCAGGTTCACAGGCCGCTCTACACCTGTGTTATAATATACCCGGAAAGGGTTTTGGGGGGTCAACGCCCTCAAGGCCCGGTTTTGGGAAGCAAGCCTTGTGATGGATCAGGGGCCCGATCAACCAGGCTGTTGCTGTGGCCGTAAAACAAACCGACGTACGAATTACAGCCCGGCTGGTCGGGTACTGATTAAGGTGCATGTCCCAGTGCCTTCTTGAAGCAGCCAGGGGTCTATTGGTAATCCCCCTTATGTAAGGCAGTTGAACAGTCTTGGGGGTTTGACACTTAATATGTTGTCTCTCAGTGTAATCATGGCGCCCCTGCTTATCATTGGGGGATGTTGCATCTCCTACCGAGTCTTTTGCTTTAGTATGGAGTGATTTTCGTGTGCAAATTTGTGATTAGTCCCTCAGGAATTTTCCAAGCGTATATTATCATATATCTTTCTCGTCTGCGTTCCAGGGAATGCAAATCAAGAGATTTTTAAAACCCTCCCCAGTAATTTAAGTGCTTTATCGTACTTATACATGCCGTGAAAGTTCTCTGTACATTCTCCAGGTCTGCAATTTTGCTACATTGAAAAAGGGGCTGTTAGTGTATACCCTATTTCAGCCTAGAGAGAAAAAGCGATTTGAGGAGAATCATCATGGGCTTGGTATCCCCAGTTTTGAAGGCTCTCATTATCCATTCTATTATTTTCTTAGCAGAAAGTGTAAATACATTGTTGCGATCTTTGAAAGTGAGATCCTCTGACATTTCACTCCCAGGTCCTTCACTTTAGTTTTCACTCTATTGTGTGGTGGTTGGAATTTCCTATATATAGTTTCAGTCTCCTCGAGTTTTTCATATCGGGAGTAACTGAAATTTCTCTTGATTGAACCTCATTTTTGTTTACTGCGTCTCATTTAAAGATTTGACTGATATCCACTTGGAGACTTGCAGTGTCTTCGATGAATAACAACCGTCATGTAAATTCGGGTGTCATCCGCAAAGGAAGACACGGTGCTGTAGCTTACATCTCTGTTTATTTAAAAAATGAGGTTGAGAAACAGGATGGGAGAGAGTACTGTGCCTTGTGGAACAGAGCTTTTCACTGTAGCCGCCTCAGACTTTACTCTGTTTACTATTACTCTTCTTGTTCTATTTGTCAGGAAGTTATATATCCATCAACCAACTTTTCCTATTGTTCCTCTGTCATGCATTTTGTGCACTATTACACCATGGTCGCACTTGTCAAAGGCTTTCGCAAAGTCTGTGTATATTACATCTGCATTTTGTTTATCCTCCAGAGCATCCAAGATCTTGTCAAAGAGTGGACTAGTAGCTGGAGCAGGCAGAGCGACTGCTCTAAACTCATGCTGCCAGGGTTGTGTAACTGATGGGTATCTAAGTAGATGGCGATCTTGCTTCTTAGAACCCTTTCAAAGATTTTTATGATATGGTGCATAAGTACTATCGGTCTGTAGTTCTTTACAAATTCTTTACTGCCACCTTTGTGGAGTGGGGGTTGTTTGTTATTTTTAGGACTCTGATAACCCCTGTGTTCATGCTCCCTCTCCTTCACATTTACGATGTTATGTAGGTTGTAGTCACATCAACCTGTGTAACTCTGCTTGTATGCAGAGCCCAAGCAGACTTACTAATAATATGGAATTCCCACATGCTGCACTACCGTGTCAAATATCCGAACTGCGCAGTTTGGTCCCGTAAAAGAAGGACGTCCTCTGCCACATAGGCAAATGGCAAATGGAATGTTTGTTTTTGTATAACTCTGCTAAATTCAATCTGAGCATAACGAAAAAATATATCTTTATTTAATGTAATATTTTAAATATATTTAAATTGACCTATGGAATATTTAGCAGAATTTAACTAAAAAAATTGCGTTAGTCTAAGGGAGGTTTGGAGATTTCTAATTTATCCCTTTGGGCCAAAAAAAACAAACATGTTTAAAAAA
>NW_026469294.1:0-14805 GCF_026875155.1 Cherax quadricarinatus
CTAACATTCAAACTTTGTAGGCGCCCAGCAGTCTTCAAAAAAACTTCACCTTGGGATCCCTCCCGTTCTTTTCCAAACCCAGGCTTTTACATACACCCACCTTTAGCCCATGTCTCTACATGGTTCAGCCGTGAATTACGTTGTTCACCATGTCTAGTATACATTGTTCACCACGTCTAATACATTGTTCACCATGCTATAACAGTGTTCACCACGTTCTAATTATACGGGTCACCAAGTTCTATTACAGGCTCACTATGTCATAACAGTTGTTCACCAACGGCTATTACTTGTTCCCCAACGTCTATTACGTACTCACCCAGGGTCTAATAATGGTTCACGACATGTCTGCTACAATTGTTCAGTGGTGGTGGTGGAGATGGGCCAGTCTATTACATTGTTCACGAAACAATGTCTAATACATTGTTTCACCACTCTATTACATGGTTCACTCACGTCTATTACATTGTTCACCAGGTCTAATACATTGTACCCTCACGTCATTACGTGGTTCACCATGTCTATTACATGGTCCCCATGTCTAATCCTTGTTCACCATGTCTGTATTACAGTGGTGCGACATGTCTATGTACAGTGTTTACCACGGATATTGAAACATGTTCACCATGGCTAATACATGTTCACAGGTCTACTACATGTTCTCCATGTCGAGTACATTGTTTACTACGCTATGCATTGTTCACCACGTCTATTACATTGTTCACGCATGTCTGTCACAGGCCATCCTGCTACATTCCATTCCAAATACATAAAAAATCGGTTTCACAACAAGGAAACCTCCAACCTGTTCCCAGTCTGATGTCCTATTTCACGAACCTAAACATTTTGATTTACTACTCAACACCTGTGTTGTATTCTAAGTTAATTTCCTCCTATAAACACCAGTAAAAATCCTTCAATCAACGTGTACACCTTCTTTGACAGTATTTCTAAACGTAAGTTTATGTCATCACAAAGATCAGTTGTGACAACTCGCCCACGTTATATCTTTTCTCATTAACTTCCCATATAACAATTGGTTCCAACACCTTAACCTTTCACTTGTTTGTCAACCTCAACTATATCAAAAGAGACAGTAATGTGATATCAAGACATCCCGTCTAATATCACAGTAAAATCCCGGCCGTCACCTCCTAGATACCAGAACACTGATGTGACGCCACGGTTTGGACATATTCAGACTACCTTTATAGTTGCAAATAACAGTCCACATTCCTTGGGTTTGTCGAATCGAACCTAAAGTGAGGCCGAAAAGATTTTCCCCCTAGTGTCAGCAGGGGACATTATCTCTGAAACTCCGGTAGGGCCTAGAAAAAGCACTACTTTTTATACAACATCAAAGATTTACAGGCTAAAAACTGGTTATTCTGCCTCAGTTCATTTCAAAGCCCAGCCTATATAAAGTAGACACCACCCCCAGATGTCACCCACCTTTAGTCGACTAACGACCCAGGTACTCACTTGCATAATAAACAGGGCAGAGGTGCAAGGACACAGGCGCACGTTTCCACCCTACGGGAATCGAACCACGGACAGTAGTATGAGTGAGGCGGGTGCGCAACACCCAAACCACAGGACACCATATTGTCATACATATTTTTACAACCAAATAGATACAGACATTAAAGTTTCATCATTTATATTATGTTTGAAGGCTGAGGAATTCAGTTTTATAATTACTTAAGATGTAACCAGAAGTTCCATAACTACATAATTTCTTACTGAAATAACTTGATAAAACATAAGATTCTATCCCCATCCTAGAAACAAGCACATAGGATACTATATTATAGAAGCTAGTATCCAAGCACATAGGCCCATATATGTATATATTTCCTCAAAACAAAACATTCACATTCACGGCATTTTATTTACTTGCCGATGAGACCAAAATGAACCCACCAAAAAATAACTTACAACAGAGAAAGACTGAATTATTGAGGGCTCGTTAGTTTAATACTATATACCCAGCCGACTGTGTCTGCTCATACGAAGCAATATTACGTGAAGCAGCACATGGTACGAGTAAGAGAAGCAACACAGTCATAAGAGAAAGCAGACACAGTCATAAGAGAAGCAGACACTTCATAAGAGACGCAGACACCAGTCATAAGAGAGCAGACACAGTACATAAAAACGCAGGAACACGTATAAGTGAAGAGACACAGTCAAAAGTGGAAGCAGACACAGGTCATTAGACGATGCAGACTCCAGTTCCATAAGAGAAGCAGAACACAGTCAGAAGTAAAGCGGGCAACAGTCAGAAGTGCAGCAACACAGTCAATGTGAAGAAGCTCAGTCATAAGTGAAGCAGACAGAGTCATAAGGTAAGCACAGTCGTATGAGAAATAAGCAGACACATCAAAAGATAAGCACAGCCGTATGTAGAAGCAGACGGCAGTTGAACAAGTGAAGCAGACAAGCAGCTCATCCATAAGAGAAAACAGACACAGACACAAGTGAAGCAGACACAATCATGAATGAAGCAGACTCAGAAAAAGTGAAGTACACAGCAAGCGAAACAGATGCATACATAAGATGAATCAGACAACAGGCCATAAGGTGAGTAAGCAGACACCAGATCAGAACTGCAAGGCAGGCACAGCATCAGTTAAGCAGAGACATAATTGAAGGCAGACACAGTGAAAAGGGAAGCAGGACCATATGCAGACACATCATAAGTGACTCATAAACCTCCAAAGTAAAAAGCAGACACAGAGTCATAAGTAAAGCATACTCAGTCATAAGGGAAGCAGACAAGTCCATAAGCAAAGCTCAGTTCTAAAAAGCAGAACAACATAGTCCTTAGTTAAGCAGTACCCATCATGAAGTGAAGCAAGCACAATCATCATGAACACCGTCATAAGTGCAGCTACACACTTATAAGTGAAGCAGAACACAGTCATAAGTGGAAGCAGACAGTCATAAGTGAGCTCAGTCACAAATCAAGCAGACCCAGTCACTAAGAGAAGCAACACAGTCATAAATTGAAAAGACACAGTCTTAATTAAGTCAACAAATTCCATAAGCTAAGTCCCAGGATTAGACTAGTTATAAAGTGAACCAACAGAGTCAAAAGTGAAGCATACACGCATTAGGTTAAGCAGACCCCACCATAAGTGAACGCAAGCAACGCATTCATGAACCAGTCATAAGGAAGCAACACACTTATAGTAACAGACACAGACATAAGTGAGGCATACAGTCATAAGGTGAACACCTGTCACTAAGTCAAGTTGACAGACCCATCATAAGAGAAGCAAAACAGTGAAAAGGTGAAGCAAAACAGAGGTCCATAAGTGACGCGGACAAAGTCATACGTGAAAGAGGCAAGTCGTAAGTTAAGCAGCACTCATCATAAGTGAAGCAGACAACATCTAAGTGAAGCAGAAGTCTTAAGTGGAAGCCGGCACATTCATATGAGAAGCGAGGACACAGTCGCATAATGAGAAGGCAAACACAGGTCAGAAGTGGAAGCAGACACAGTCATAATCAAGCGCAGATCAAAAGTGAACAGACACAGTAAAAAGTGAAGAAGACAGCAGCTCAGTAATAAGAGAAGAAGACTCAGTCATAAGTGATGGAACACTCTCTACGTAAATCAAGGAAACAGTTATAATGAAGCATACACATCAAAAGTGAAGCAGACACAGTCATAAGTGAAAAGCAGACAGAGTCATAAGTGAAGCAGACACAGTCCAAAAGTGAAGCAGACACAGTCCATAAGTGAAGCAAACACAGTCCAAAAGTGAAGCAGACACAGCGAAAGTGAATCAACACGTCAAAAGTAAACAAACTCCGTCAAAAGTGAAGCAGAGACACGGTCAAAAGTGAAGCAGACAGGTCATAAGTGAAGCGACACATCATAATGAAGCAGACAACAGTCAAAAGTGTAAGCAGACACATCATAAGTGAAGCAGACACTGTCATAATTAGGCAGACATAGTCATAAGTGAAGCAAATACAGTCATAAGTGATAGCAGGACACAGATCATAAGTGAAGCTACCCAAGCATAAAGAGTGTAAGGCAGACTCAGTCAATGTGAAGTACACACTGTAATTTCGTGACGCAACAAAGTCGCAAGAATAAGCAAGACAGTTCAAAAGTAAGCAGACACAGATCTGAAGTTAAGGCAACAATCAGATTCAGCCATAAGTGTATCAGAAACAGTTCTCATAGGTGGAAACAGACACAGTCATAAGTGAAGCAACACAGATCATAATTGAAGGCACCACAGGAAAAGTGAAGCAAACAAGCAGATTTCAGTCATAAGTGAATCATAAACATCATAAGTGAAGCAGAACTCAGTCATAAGTTAAGCAGAGTACATTAGGTGGGAAGCAGGGCACATACTTACGAGAAGCTACACAGCAAGAAGTAGAACATACAGAGCCATAAGTGAAGTCAACGCATTAATCCATTATGAACAGACATAAAGTGAAGCAGACACAGTCATAGAGTGAAGCAACACATCATAAGTGAAGCAGACACATTATAAAAGTGACCAGACACGCAGCTCAAGTAAATAAGAGAAATATAACAAAGTCAAAAGTGAATGACGACACTGTGCATAAGTAAATCAGAATCAGTCTAGTTGAGCAGACATCCAGTCAAAGTTGAAGCAACACGGTCTAAAGTGAAGCAGACACAGCATAAGTGAAGCAGACACAGTCAAAAGTGGAACATACACAGTCCATAGGTGAAGCAGACACAGGCCAAAAGTGAAGCAGAAACAGTCAAAAAGATAGCAGACACAGCCGAAGTGGAAACAGACACATGCACAAGTGAACATACACATCATAAGGATGCAGACACAGTCATATGAAGAAGACAACATCATAAAAGAAGCTGACACAAGTCATAAAGTGAAGAAGAGACAGTCATTAAGTGAAGCGGCCCAGTCATAATGTGAAACAGACGCAGTCATAGATGATAAAAGTCATGAAGCAAAAGCCCCATATAAGTCAACCCAGAAACAGACAAAAAGTTGTGAAGTATGCACAGTCATTATTTAAGCAGACCAAGTCCATAAGTCGCCTCAAGCAAGCCAATCATCAGTAGAAGCACATTCAGAAGTTATGCAGACACACTTATAAAGTGAAGCAGACACAGTCAGAAGTGCAGGCAGACAGTCATAAGGAAGCACTGTCACAATCAATCATGACCCAGTCATAAGAGAAGCATAACATTTATAAGTGAAGCAGAACACAGTACCATAATGTGAAGCAGACTAAGGTTTAAAGTGAAGCAGACACAGTCATAAGTGAAGCACATTCATAAGATGTAGCAGACACAGTCATAAGTGAAGCAGACACATTATAAGTGAAGCAGACACAGTCATAATAAACACATCACTCATAAGTGACGCAGGTCACAGTCAAAGTGAAGCAGACACATCATAAGAATGATGCAGACACAGTCTAAGTTAAGCACAACCATAACTTAAGCTTAAGCACAGTCATAATGAAGCAGACCGCCGTCTTACTTAAGTCAGATCAAAAGTGAATGCAGACACGTTAAAAAGTGGAAGCAGAAGAGGCCGTCTCAGTAATGTAGAGAAGAAGACACTGATCATAAGGAAGGAGACACTGTCACAAGTAAATCGAAACAGACATAAGTATAAGCAGACACAGTCATAATGAAGCAGTTAGAGTCAAAGTGAAGCAGACAACGTCAAGAAGTATGAAGCAAACCACAGTCAGTAAGTGAAGCCGACCAGGCAAAACCCGAAGCAGACACTGTCAAAAACTGAAAGCAATCGGTCAGTCAAAAGGTGAAGAAGACACGGTCAAAAGTGGAAGCAACACAGTCAAAAGTGAAGCTGGACCGTCATCAACAGTGAAGCAGACATATCGTAAGTGAAGCAAACACAGCCATGAAATAAGCAAGCACAGTATATATGGAAGCAGACACGGTCTCCTAAGAGAAGCAAACAGTCATAAAGTGAAGCTGACACAGCCATAAGTGAAGCAGACACAGTAAAGAAGTGAAGCAACACAGCCATAATGGAAGCAGTACACAGCTAAAGTGAAGCAGAACACAGGCATAAGTGAAAGCAGACACATCATGGAGTGAAGCTGACACAGCATAAGTGAAGCCGAAACAGTCCATAAAAGAAAGAAGACACAGCCAGTATAAGTGAAGCTAGAGAACAAGTCATAAATGAAGCAGACAGAGATATAAGTGAAGCAGCCGGTCAAAGTGGAAGCAAACACAGTCATAAGCAAAGCGACAGCAGTCAAAGTTGATGCAGGCCGTCAAAAGTGATGCGACGAACAGTTATAAGTAAACAGACACATGTCCCAAAGGTGAAGCAGACACAGTCAAAAGCGAAGGTCAGACCACAGTCCATAAGTGAAGCATGACACAATCATGAAGTGAAGCAGGATTCAGTCAAAAGATAAGCAAACAACTGTCAGAAGTGAATGCAGACACAATCAGTGAGTGAAAGCAGAGACACAGGTCGGTCATAAGTGAAGCAAACAGCCATAAACGAAAGTAGACACATTGTCCAAAGTGAAGCAGACACAGTCATAATGAAGCAAACACCACCTTAATGAAGCAGACACAGTCATAAGTGAAGCAACACAACATAAGTGAAGCAACGCATTACCAAAAGTCGAGTAACACACTGTAAGTTCAGTGAAGCAGACACATGTCGCAAGAGAGAGCAGAGACGTCCATAATGAAGCAACACCTACATAAGTTAAGCATAGTCATAAGTGAAGCAACCAGTGAAAAGTCAGCAACAAGCACGGCCTCAAGTCATAAGGTGAGTCCATAAACAGGCATGAGGTGAATCAGACACAGTCATAAGTGAAGCAACACGGTCATAATGAAGCAGACACAGTGAAAATGAAGCAGACAGCAAGACGTCAGTCTTAAGTGAACCATAAACATCAGAAGCGAAGCAGACAAAGTCATAATTTACGCACAGTCATAATGAAAAACCACATTATTAAAAGTGAATCAGACTACGCAGCTCAGTAAGTAAGAGAAGCAAGAAAAAGTCATAAGTGAATGATACACAGTCAATAAATAAATCAGCAAACAGTCATAAGTGAAGCAGGAGGAGCCCAGTCAAAAGTGAAGCAGACGCTCAGTAATAAGTGAAGCAGACACGGTCAAAAGTGAAGCAGACACAGTTCCATAATGGAAGCTGTACCACAGTCATAAGTGAACAGACACCGTCATAAGTGAAGCAGACACATCAAGAAGAGAAGGAGACACATTATAAGAGAAGCAAACTCAGTCCCAAAAAGAAGCAGATACAGTCATAAGTTAAGCAGACAGAGTCATAAGTGAAGCAAACACAATCGTAACTGGAACAAGACACAGCCATCAGTAAAATGCTGACACAGTCATAATGTGATCAGACACAGTCATACGTGAAGAAGACACCAGTGAAAAAGTGAGACCAACACGCAGGCTCAGTAATAAGACAACGCAACAACAGTAATAAGTGAAGAGACACTGTCAAAGTAAGTCAGAAACAGTCAAAGGAGCATACCACAGTCAAAATGAGCAGACCACAGTCATAAGTTGAGCAACAAGTCATAAGTGAAGAGCCACACGGTCGAAAGTGAGCAGTCTCAGTCATAAGTGAAGCAACCACAGTCACAGTGAGCAGACACAGCAAAAGTGAAAGCAGACACATCAAAAGTAATGGCAAACTCATCCAAAGTGACGAGCAGACACGGGTCCAGAATGAAGCAGACACAGGCAAAAGTAAAGGCAGACACAGTCAAATTGAAGCAGACTCAGTCAAAAGGTGAAACAATCACAGGTACATATTGATAGCAGACACAGTCAAAATTGAAGCAGACTCGGTCACAGTGAACAGAACATATCCATAAGTGAAGCAAAACGTCATAAAATGAAGCAACACAGTCATAAGTGTAAGCAGACACAGTCATCAGTGAACGCAGACCTTCATAGTGAAGCAGAGACAATCACAGTGAAGGAGACTCATTGAAAAAGTGAAGACAACACAGGAAGTATTGAAAGCATACACAATCACAAGAGACGCAGAGTACAGTCATAAGTGAACCGACACGCATAAGTTAAGCATAGTCATATTGAAGCAGACACCGTGAAAAGTGAAATCACAAGCAGACACAAGTCATAATGAAAGTCAGGAAGAGTCATAGTTAAAGCATACACAGTCATAAGTGAAAGCAATCTAAGCATCAGTGAAGAAGACAAAGTATGAAAAGTGAAGCAGACAACAGCCTCAGTCATAAGTGAATCAAAAACAATCATAAGTGAAGCAGTCACAGGCCGATAAATGAAGCAGAGTCATAATAAAGCAGTCTCATTCATAATTGAAGCAACACAGTCATAATTGAAGCAACAGAGAACAAAAGTAAAGCAACACTTTCAGCATTAAGCACAGTTCATAAGTGAGCAGCCACAGTCAAAATTGTAGCACATCATAAGTGAAGCAGACGCAGGTAAAAGTAATCAACCACGCAGGCTCATAATAAGAGAAGCGGACAAATGTCATAAAGTGAAGCAACAACTGTCATAAGTAAATCAGAAAACAGTCATAAGTGAAGCAGACACTCGTCATGAGTGAAGTCAGACTCAGTCAGAATGAAGCAGACAGAACAAAATGAAAGAGACACAGGACATAATGAAGCAGACACAGTCATAATGAGATGACACTAAAAAGTGAGAAGCAGACACAGCATAAGTGAAAGCAGACCGAGTCATAAGAGAAATCATACAGCGTCAAAAGGAACAGACACAGTCATAAGTGTAGCAAACACTAGTCGTCCGTGAAGCAGACACAGTCAAAAATGAAGCAGACACAGTCATTAAGTGTAGCAGACCGATCATGAGATGAACAGACACATCAGAAGTGAAGCAGAAACATCATAAAAGAACAGACAGGAGTCATAAAGTTAAGCAGTCACAGTCATAAGTGAAGCACACACAGTCATAAGTGAAGCACACACCGACATAAGTGAAGCAGTCACAACATACGTGAACGGCAGACTCATCTAAAGTGTAGCAACGCATGTATTTAGTGAAGCAGCACAGTCCGCAAGAGAAACCTGGGACAGTCCATAAGTGAATCAGACAGTCAAAAGTTAAGCAGGTCATAAGTTAAGCAGACACAGTAAAATTGATAGCAGACAAGCAGAGTCCAGACAGAAAGTAGAAATCAGATACAGTCCAGTGAAGCAGACAGAGACATACGAAGTCACATTCCAGTCCATAAGTGAAGCAGACACAGTAAAAGTGAAGCAGGACAGCAACGCGCTATAAGGTGAAATCATAAACAGTCATATGTGTAGCAGCACACATCCATAATGAATGCTTAATTCATAATGATAGTCAGCATATTCATAAGTGGAGCGAACACAGTCATGAAGGAAGGCAGACATAGTCAAAGTGAATCACGACACATCATAAGTGAAGCACAGTCATAAGTGAAGCAGACACAGTCATAGATTGAACCAGGTCATAAGTACAGGCAGACATAGAAAAAGTGAATACAGACACGCAGGCTCACTGTTAAGGAAATCAGCAAAGTCATAAGTGAAGTAACACGTCATGAAGCAAATCCAGAAGCAGTTAGAATTGAAGCAGACACAGTCAGAAGTAGAAGCTGACATAATCATAAGAGAAACAGACTCGGTCAAAAGTGAAGAGACACAGCATGAGAAAAGCAGACACAGTCATAAGTAACAGACACAGTCAAAAAGAAGAAACAAAACCTTAATGTTGAAAGCAGACACATCAAAAGTGAAGCAACACAGTCAGTAAGAAGCAACACAGTCATAATGAAGCAGCACATTTGTAAGAGAAGCATGGCACAGTCATTCAGTGAGAGCAGACAGGCATTAGGAAGCAACTCAGAGCATAAGAGAAGCAACTACAGTCATAAATAAGGGAGACACAGTCCATCAAGGTGAAGCAAGACCCAGTCCATAAGTGAAGCAGAGTCATAAGTGAATGCAGGCACACTCATAAGGTGCGGCATACACATCATAAGTGAAATCAGACACAGTCATAAGTGAAGCAGAACACAGTCTAAGTTAAGCCACATCATATCAATGACGTAGACACAGCGAAAATGAAGCAAGACACGCAGGGCTCAGTAATAAGAGAAGCAAACACAGTCCAGAAGGTGAAGCAGACCCAGTCAAAAGTGAGAAGCACCAGTCATAATGAGCAGAACAGCAGTCAAAATGTGAAACATACGCATCAAAGTGAAGCCCACTCTCAATAGTGAAGCACACATTGTCAAAAGTGAAGCAGATGCAGTCCAGAAGTCTGAAGAAACACAGTCCCATAAGTGAGCCAGACACGGCAAAAGTGAAGCAGACACAGTCAAAAGTCAGCAAACTCAATCCAAAAGTGTGAGCAGACACGGTCAAAAGGTGAAGCAGAAACTCGACATAAGTGAAGCAGAGACAGTCATAAGTATAGCAACACAGTCCACCATGAAAGCAAAAGTCGCTAAGTGAACACAGCATAATTAAGCATATCATATAGTGAAGCTGGACACAGTTTTATAGTAGAAGCAGAGACAGTTCATAATGAACAGAAACAGATCAGAAACGTGAGAAGCAGACAGAGTCATAAGTACAGCACACATTCGTAATGAAGCAGAACACAGTCGAGCGTGCAAGCAGACACAGTCACAACTGTAAAGCTGACCACACTCATAAGTTAAGCAACAGTCATAAGTGAAGCATACACAGTGAAAAGTGAAGGCATCAGACACGCAGGCTCAGTAATAAGACAAGCCGACCACAGTCATAAGTGAAGGAGACATACTGCATAAGTAAATCAAAGCAGTCATAAGTGAAGCAGTGACAACTGTCAAAAGTGAAGCAGACATAGTCATGAACGTTAAAGCAGACAGAAGGTCCTGAAGTGAAGTCAGACACAAGTCATAAGTTAGGCAGACAAGCAATCAGCCATAAGTGTACAGAAACAGTACATAGGTGAAGTACAGACCACGTCCATAAGTGAAAGCAGACACAGTCCCATACGTTGAAGCATACACATTGAAAAGGTGAAGCAAACAAAGCAGACTCAGGTCATAAGTGAGAATCATAAACAGTCAGAAAGTAAGCAGACACAGTCAGAGAGTAGAAGCTGAGTCATTAGTGAAGCAGGCACATACATCCAGGAAAGCAGACACAGCCATAAGTAAAATCCGAGACCGAGCCATAAGGAAGTCAACACATTCATAATTAGTATAGAACTGTCCATAGAGAGTAGGCAGACTACAGATAAAAGTGACTCAACACCAGCCTCAGTACTAAAGAGAGCAGACAAAGTCCAAATCAATGAGACACGGTCATAAGTAACTCAGAAACAGACATAATGAAGCAGGACTCAGTCATAAGTGAAGCAGAACACATATAAAAGTGAATCAGACACGCAGCTCAGTAATAAGAGAAGCAGACCCATGTCAAAAGTGAAGGAGACACTGTCATAGAGTACATCATAATCAGTCATCATGTGAGCAGACTCAGTCATAATGAAGCAACACGGCAAAAGGAAGCAACACACTCATAATTGAATCATGACACAGTCCAAAAGTGAAGCAGGACACAGTCAATGAGGTGAAAGCCAGACACAGCCAAAAGTGAAGCATAAAACAGCAAACGAGAAGGCAGACACAGTCTTTATGAAAGCAGACACATTCAGCAATGAAGGCATACCCCAACATAAGGTGAAGCAGACCACAGGTCATATCGAATAAGCCAACACAATCATCATGAAGCCAGTCCATAGTGAAGCAGACACACTTATAGTATGAAGCAGACACAGTCATAAGTGAAGCAGACAGTCCATAAGTCTGAAGCACAGTCACAAGTCAATCAGACCCAGTCATAAGAGGGCATACACAGTTATAAGTGGAGGCAGACACATTCATAGAGTGAAGCAGACTAAAAGTATCTAAGTGAGCAGACACAGTCATAAGTGGAAGGCACCGCATAATGAACAGCATAGTCATAAGTGGAAGCAAGAACACTGGTAAAGATGAAGCAGACCAGTCATATGTAACCAACACTCAAAAGTGAACAAGTCACAGTCATAATGAAGCAGACACCAGCATAAGTTAAGCAGAACACTGTCATAAGTTAATCCTCAGATCATAACTTAAGCACAGTCCATAAGTGAAGCGAGACACAGTCATAAGTTAAGCAAGTCAAAAGTGAATCAGACACGTAAAAATAGCCAGAAAGGCACAGGGCTCATTAATTTGAGAAGAAACACTGTCATAAGAGCAGGAGACACTGTCACAAGTAAATCAGAACAGACATAAGTGAAGCCAGACACATCATAAGTTGAAGCAGAGGAAGTCATAAGTAAGCAGAACAACGGTCAAAAGTGAAGGCAGACAGAGTCATAAGTGAATGGCAAAACACAGTCATAAGTGACGTAACACCGCACAACCGAAGCAGACACATTCAAAACAAAAGCAGCACGTCATGTGGAAAAAGTTTGCAGAAGACACGGGTCAAAAGGAAGCAGACCCAGTCCATAATGAAGCAGACTCAGGCAACAGTGAAGAGACATAAAGTCCATAGCAGTGAGCAAACACGGGTACAAAGTGAACAACAGGAGGTAATAAAGAAGCAACCAGTCATAAGTGAAGCAGGCACAGGCAAAACCGAAGCAGGACACAGTCAAACTAAAGCAAACTCAAGATCGAAAGTGAAGAAGACACTGTCAAAAGTGGGAACAGAGCACAGTCAAAAGTGAAGCCAAGACTCCACTCACCAGTGAAGCATACATAGTCGTAAGTGAAGCAAACACAGCCATAAATGAAGCAAGCACAGTCATAATTGAAGCAGACACAGTCATAAGAGAAGCAGACAGTCAAAAGTGAAGCAGACACAGCCATAAGTGAAGCAGACACAGTCAAAAGTGAAGCTGACACAGCCATAAGTGAAGCAGACACAGTCAAAAGTGAAGCAGACACAGTCATAAGTGAAGCAGACACAATCATGAGTGAAGCAGACACAGTCATAAGTGAAGCAGAAACAGTCATAAATGAAGAAGACACATGCAAAAGCGGAGCAGACACAGTCAAAATTGAAGCAAACTCAGTCAAAAGTGAAGCAGACACGGTCAAAAGTGAAGCAAACACAGTCATAAGCAAAGCAGACACAGTCATAAGTGAAGCAGGCAGTCAAAAGTGAAGCGGACACAGTTATAAGTGAAACAGACACAGTCATAAGTGAAGCAGACACAGTCAAAAGCGAAGCAGACACAGTCATAAGTGAAGCAGACACAATCATGAGTGAAGCAGATACAGTCAAAAGTGAAGCAAACACTGTCATAAGTGAAGCAGACACAATCATGAGTGAAGCAGACACAGTCATAAGTGAAGCAGAAACAGTCATAAACGAAGTAGACACAGTCATAAGTGAAGCAGACACAGTCATAAGTGAAGCAAACACCACCATATTGAAGCAGACACAGTCATAAGTGAAGCAGACACAATCATAAGTGAAGCAGACTCATTCAAAAGTGAAGTACACACTGTAATTAGTGAAGCAGACACAGTCGCAAGAGAAGCAGAGACAGTCATAAGTGAAGCAGACACCGACATATGTTAAGCAGAGTCATAAGTGAAGCAGACTCAGTGAAAAGTTAAGCAGACAAGCAGACTCAGTCATAAGTGAGTCATAAACAGGCATAGGTGAATCACACACAGTCATAAGTGAAGCAGACTCGGTCATAAGTGAAGCAGACACAGTGAAAAGTGAAGCAGACAAGCAGACTCAGTCATAAGTGAATCATAAACAGTCATAAGCGAAGCAGACAAAGTCATAAGTTAAGCACAGTCATAAGTGAAACAGACACAGATAAAAGTGAATCAGACACGCAGGCTCAGTAATAAGAGAAGCAGACAAAGTCATAAGTGAATGAAACACTGTCATAAATAAATCAGAAACAGTCATAAGTGAAGCAGGCACAGTCAAAAGTGAAGCAGACTCAGTAATAAGTGAAGCAGACACGGTCAAAAGTGAAGCAGACACAGTCATAAGTGAAGCAGACACAGTCATAAGTGAAGCAGACACAGTCATAAGTGAAGCAGACACAGTCAAAAGAGAAGGAGACACAGTTATAAGAGAAGCAAACTCAGTCAAAAAAGAAGCAGAAACAGTCATAAGTGAAGCAGACAGAGTCATAAGTGAAGCAAACACAATCGTAACTGAAACAGACACAGCCATAAGTGAAGCAGACATAGTCATAAGTGAATCAGACACAGTCAGAAGTTAAGCACAGTCATAAGTGAAGCAGACACAGTGAAAAGTGAAGCAAACAAGCAGGCTCAGTAATAAGACAAGCAGACACAGTCATAAGTGAAGGAGACACTGTCATAAGTAAATCAGAAACAGTCATAAGTGAAGCAGACACAGTCAAAAGTGAAGCAGACACAGTCATAAGTTGAGCAGACAGAGTCATAAGTGAAGCAGACACGGTCGAAAGTGGAGCAGACTCAGTCATAAGTGAAGCAAACACAGTCACAAGTGAAGCAGACACAGGCAAAAGTGAAGCAGACACAGTCAAAAGTAAAGCAAACTCAGTCAAAAGTGAAGCAGACACGGTCATAAGTGAAGCAGACACAGTCAAAAGTGAAGCAGACACAGTCAAAAGTGAAGCAGACACAGTAAAAGTGAAGCAATCACAGTTTTCAAGTGAAGCAGACCAGTCAAAATTGGAAGCAGACTCGGTCAACAGTGAAGCAGACATAGTCATAAGTGAAGCAGAAACACATAAATGAAGCAGACACGTCCCAA
>NW_026469295.1:0-12102 GCF_026875155.1 Cherax quadricarinatus
TATATTTATATATATTATATATATATATATATATATATATATATATATATATATATTTATATATATATATATATATATATATATATTTATTTATATTTATATATATATCGTTGGGATCCCTGACGTAACTAAAGAACGCTTCTTCTGATCGGCTTTTAATTTTAAGCTCCGGAGTGATTTACTGAACCCAAGGTTCGCCCTATTATTGTCTAACTGTAAAGGAAAAGTCTCTGATAAGATTTATTCCTTTACCTCCGGTTTCTCTGGCTGTCCGGTAATCTGTTAGTTACAGCTCCCGGGATTCATTTTGTCTACCTCGCCTGTCAGCGCCATCTGTAGGCCTCAGATATGCACATTCAGTTTGGTTGCCGTCTATTTCACCCTAATATCTCTTATATTTTTTCGAGTGTTGCGAGGTGAGGTTCGTCCCTCACTTCTCTGATTCCTGTCTGCCTATGTTCCTTGGTATTGTACCTCAATGTTGTATTTGTGTTATTGTGTTTCTTCTAACGAGAACAGCAGAGCGATACACGAATATCTGAATAGACTGAGAAAGAAGCAGTTTAACGTAAACAAATGCAAAGTTCCAAACCTTGGAAAAGTAAATAACCATAACACTTATAAACTAAATAATATAAATCTCTGAATGCGAAAAAATATTCGTAAGCAGTAATCTAAAACCAACACAACAGTACTAAAGTGTTCTCGATAAAGTGAATAAAATAATATTTTTTTATTAACACATCGGCCTTCTCCCACCATGGCAGGTGGTCAGAAAAAGAAAAACTTTCATCATTCACCCCATTACTGTCTTACCAGAGGCGTGCTTACACTTCAGTTAAAACTGCAACATTAACACCCCTCCCTCAGAGTGCCGGCACTGTACCTCCCATCTCCAGGACTCGAGTCCGGCCTGTCGGTTTCCTTGACACCTTCATAAATGTTACCTTGCTCACACTCCAACATCATATGAAGACCTAAAAACGATTTGTCTCCATTCGCCCCTATTTAACAGGTTCACGCATGCTTGCTGGAAGTTCAAGCCCTTCACACACAAAACCTCCTTTACCCCCCTCCCTCCAACCTTTGCTAGGCCGACCCCTACCCCGCCTTCCCTCCACTATAGATTTATACACTCTCCCAAGTCATTCTTTTGTTCCATCCTCTCTGCATGTCCGAACCACCTCAACCCTCCTCAGCCCTCTGGACAACAGTTTTCGTAATCCCGCACCTCCTCCCAATTTCCAAACTACAAATTCATTGCATTACATTCACACCACACATTGCCCCCAGACTTAACATCTCCACTGTCTCCAGCCTTTCCTTGTCACAACATTAACCACCCATGTTTCACGCCCATATAGTAGCGTTGATATAACTATACTTTCACATATTCCCCTATTTGCTTCCATGGACAAAGTTGTCTCCCTAGACTCAGTGCACTACTCATCTTTTTTCCTAGTCAATTCTATGACTCACCTCATCTTTTATAGACCCATCTGTTGACACGTCCACTCCTAAATATTTCAATACATTCACTTCCTCCATACTCTCTCCACTCTGATATCCTATCTTTCATCACCTAATTTTGATGTTACTCTCATCACCTTACTCCTTCCTATATTCAATTTTAATTTCCTTCTTTTACATACCCTACCAAACTCATCCGCTAACCTCTGCAACTTCTCTTCAAAATCTCCCAAAGAGCAACTGTGACAATTCCCACTTTGTGTTAGATTCTTTATCTTTAAGCCCCACACCTCTTGCCAACACCCGAGCATTCACTTCTCTTACAACCCCATCTATAAATATATTGAACAACCACGGTGACATCCGCATTCTTGTCTAAGTCCTACTTTTACTGGGAAATAATTCCATTCTCTCGTACATACTCTAACTTCAGCCTCACTATCCTCGTAAAAACTCTTCACTGCTTTCAGTAACCTGCCTCCTATTCCATACATTTGCAACATCTGCCACATTGCCCCCCTATCCACCCTGTCATACGCCTTTTCCAAATCCATAAATGCCACAAAAGCGCCTTTACCTTATCTAAATACTGTTCACCTATTGTTTCACTGTAAACATTTGGTCAACACACCCCTACCTTTCCTAAGCCTCCTTTATTCATCTGCTATCCTACTCTCCGTCTTACTCTTAATTCTTTCAGTAATAACTCTACCATACACTTTACCAGGTATACTCAGTAGACTTATTCCCCTATAATTTTGCACACACTTTTATCCCCTTTGCCTTTATACAAAGCAACTATGTATGCTTCTTCTGTTAATCCCTACATACCTTAACCTCTTCCATTTATATCAAGAAGTATAAATAACAGGAGTCCTCAGGTTATTCTTCAATTCTATATATAGTTGGTTAGGTCTCGTCTAGATTATGCTGCACTGTTTTTGTCACTGTATTACAGAATGAACATAAATCCCATGTATCAAATTTTTCCCACGAGGGTAAACTGAGAGCATTGAATCTGCACTCTTGAAAGGCATAGGATGTGGAGAAATTTTCTCCAGAGAGGGGGTATCAGCCCCCTTCAGCCCCCTTCAGCCCTTTCAGCCTGAGGGGCCACTCAGAGGGGGCGAGCGTCTTGTTTACTGCTAGAGTGAGTAATTGATCACAGATGTCGTATGCGTGGTCAAATGACCTCTGCTCCTTGCAGCGGTGTTGCAAAGTGTATTTTTATAAGAGACAGTACATCTCTTACTTAGCAGGACAATTAAGGAAAATCCTGCTCCCACTTTATTACCATAGTAAAAATAGTGTACATTGTTGTCTCTGCTTAAGACAGCAAGAAACAAACATTCTGCTTTGCTCATCGAGGAGGTGACAAGGATGCAAGGTACTAGGTCAGCGTTTTTTTTGTGCTGGGGGCAGTGACGGCATGGAGCACTGTGGCGTCTGGCAGACTAACTTTGACTCTACTACGAGACACTGACGCCAGGATAACCAGCAAAGGACACTGATCTGTGCGTTAGTGTGAATAAAGTGTCTCACACAACACAATAAACACTTAAGAAGAGTGTGATCAGCTTCTCTTGTGATACATTGTGAACAATAAAGACGAATCTTGTTGAACATAGTGTACCAGTGTGCGTTTCCTAGACAATGGAAGACGTGGACATCCAAGGACACTTCAGCTTCTATCAAGTCACTGATATCTGTCGAAGGTGTTGAGAACACCATAGCTCACGTTACAAAGAGCAAGGTATGTTACGAATTTCTTGTAGATCGGGGGATTGCGCAATTCTTGAGTCACAAGGAGTTTGTAATCAACCTATAATCGGCAGTAAGGTGTGGACTTTTGAGTCCAAACAAGTAAGTATTCGTCAGCCATCATCGAATGAAATATGCTGACATAACACCCCTAGGGGTAATTTATACTTACAATTGTATCTCTTGACAGCCCACTGTTGTGATGGTTTCGACAGCTTCTAGACCTCGTCTGCAGGGGCGGCTGTGTAGACGATTTGCTGTCATTTATCAGCTAAGTGTTCATTATATGTATTTATAATGAACACAGCAGGTAAGGCCAAAAATTCTCAACAGAATCTTTGGTCGTGCTCGAACCGGATAAAGACCACACTGTGGTCCAAATATGTTGTACTACAGTGCACAAATAACCTATGAGCCAAGGTCCTTCGAAAAAAAGCTGTAAAACTAGTGTTTTACAATATAAATCAGTATAAATGAGTCCCTCCAGACTCAATCACAGAGAATGGGCAGCCAAAAGAAAACGGGCGCTCACCCAGCGTTCACCCAAAAGAAAACGGGCGCTCACCCAGCGGACACCCAAAGAAAACGGGAGCCGGGTGACTCACCCACACCCTGCAACCACTGCTCCAATCTCGAGAAATTGCTGACTAATACAACAACTACCCAAATGATGTTGTTTGTCTGAGTGTATATATACACAGTGTTTATAATGTTTATAGACAGAAATTAAGAGACAAGATTGTGTTAAAGTTTGTTTCTTATAGATCTACCTGTTATATTAAAGTAACTTATATATAAAGTGTAAGCTTTCAATATATTAACAGTGAAATTTATATATGTGTAAGTAATATTCACGTGTGATTTACAGTTATACAGTGACATTTATAGTGTATAGTGAATGAAGTGTATAACATCGTTATTTACGATTAATCATCATGGTCAGGCTGACACAGCACACAAGCCATAAACACCAGACACATGTACCCTGTACCCTTCGTGGTCATTGACCCTGAGGTTAAGCTTAGTGGGTCAGTAGTGTCTGACTCGATTATTGCTGACTTAAGCATAACAAAACTCAGCTGTCTATAGCAGTACAGTGTTTTTTAAACACTCTAAGTGTGGTGCTAGAATTTTCAGTATACCATTAAAATGGCTTGTTTGAAAACTCAGTTTCAGTCTTTACAGACTAAGATTACACAATTAGAAAATCTAATTTCAGTCTGTATAGGATTAACTCAAGATACAAACATAGATTTTGATGATCTTGAGGTCAAGTTTGAATTATTTACACAACGTCTGGAAATAATTAATTCAGACTATACACATTATGAAAATAAATTTCTTGAATCAGATCCATCTGAAGATGAAATTAAAAATGTTTTGGATACTTTTAGTGATCAACAATTAAGGTGGACAGGAGTACAGGCTATCTGCCGTAAAACTCTGTCACAGAGACCTACTACTAGTGGGCAACCACCTGTTACACCTGTAACAACAAGTGTCCCATTACCAAGCTTACCTACATTGTCATTACCTATTTTCCAAGGTCATAATTATGAAGAATTCATTAGTGGTTTTCAATCCATAGTAATTCACGAACTGACATGATGAGATTGCCAAGTTCAATTACCTTAAATGTCTTGTGAAGGAAGAACCCTATGAACTGATTAAGTCATTTCCGGTGGTCAAAGGCAATTATCAACTAGCCTTACGTGTCTTAGCAGACAATTACTTTGATGATGACAAGGCTAGAGTTAGACATGCAGTCTTAATATCAAGCTTGAAGCCACCCAAACATTGTTTTTCAGACTTACAGGCATTTAGAATTACATTAGACAATAGTCTCATATCTCTAGGTGCTTAAATATGACCTAAGACAATGTGATTGTTATCAGTGGTATTGTACAAGATAAGTTGTCACCACAAACTATTGAACGATTAAATATTATGTTCAATAAACGCTATTTCACTTGTGAGGAAATTAGCAATGGTTTACAAACAATAGTTTCATGCATGCAAGCAACGAGACAAGATGAAAAATCCACAAATCCAGTGGATAATAAACCTTCAACTCAGTATAAAAAGAGTATACCTACTCCCACTAAACCACATAATGGGAAATCCCATATAGTCATTTATCAAGCTGTGAATACAACAGACAGTAAACAAACTGTCATACATAAACGTACTCCAAAATGTGTACTTTGTGATGGAACACATTGGGCACAGTATTGTATTCAATACACATCAATGGAGGCACGTAAACAACGTGTTCATCAGCTGAAAAGATGCATCAAGTGTTTAGGTGAACACAAGGGAGGAAAATGCTCACTGAGAAGTGTTTTAAAATGCAAGGGTATGCATCATACAGCATTATGCCCAAATACTTTTGCTGAACAGCAGCAGACTTCCACAGAATCAGGAAGTCAACAAGCAACAGCATTAAATGATGAGAGATAAGTTTAAAGCAACTGCTCTCCCGATAGCTCGAGTTGAGTTATCTAATAAATTACACAAAACCAATGTGCTAACACTATTTGATCAAGGCTCACAAAGGTCCTTCATAAGAAGATCAGTGTTGCAGAAACTGAATAAACAACCCTATGCCAAATACAGTTAGATATAGCTGGTTTTTTTCCACAATTCTGGTAAACAGACATATGACCTAGCCAGAATCACTGTTGGTCTAGAAACAGGAAAAAGACAGTAGAAGCTGTGGTAGTAGATGATTTGCCTAAATCTGTGCAGATCCAGGATTAAAAGAAACAGTTGCAGCACTGAAAGCAGCTAAGTCAAGTTAGCCTGTCCTGACATACAGACGGACACAATTAGTCCAATTGATTTAATCAATTGGAAGTGATTATTATCACTGTTTTGTGCAAAATATAGTAAGTAACATGATGTTCACTTGCTGAAAACAGCAGGAGGCCACATGATATGTGGTCCCATTCCCTCTCAAAGTGGGAAAGAAGCTGATATTGATTCAGTGGAAAATGTACTAGTACGAGAAATAACCGCTGATCATGTACCACAGCAAAAATTATCATTACTGGAAGAAATGAATGAACCAATTGATAAGTTGTGGGATTTAGATGCGATAGGTATTGATGTAAATAAACCAAGCCCACAAGAGTCTCAGACTTATAACCAATATTTGGACACTGTCAAATATAAAGATGGACAGTATTGGGTTAGGTTACCATGGAAATTAAATCCACCACATCTGCCTAGCAATTATCGCATGGCTTTCGGACAGATGAAAGCACAAATACATGAGCTCAGGAAGAATCCAGAGTTACTGTCTATGATAATATCATACAAGAACAGTTGGACAATAAATTCATTGAGGAAATAGTCGAAGATAAGTTGAAGACAAACGCTCATTATCTCCCGCACCATGGAGTCAGAAAAGATCTGAAACCACTCCACTACGTGTTGTATATAATTGCAGCGCACGTGCAAATAAAGATGTAGCAAGTCTTAATGACTGTCTGATGACCGGACCCTCACTAACTGAGAAGCTTGGAGACGTGCTTATGAAATTCGCACAAACCCATATGCTACACGGCTGATATTTCCAAAGCTTTCTTAAGAGTAGGACTACAAGAAATAGATAGAGATTTAACTCGATTCTTGTGGCCTGAAAATCCACATGATCCTCAAGCCTGTGAAAACTTATCGTTTCAAATCAGTATTTTTGGTGCAACATCCTCTCCATTCTTACTAGAAGCTACTCTAAATACACATTTTGAAGAAATCTGAAAGTCCCTTCAAAGAAGTCTTAAAGAAAAGTTTCTATGTGGACAATCTTCAAGGTACTGTGAATAAAGAGGAGGATTTGAAATCCTTATACAGAGAAGCTAACAAGGAGATGAAAGAAGCAAATATGCCTCTAAGGATGTGGAATACAAATTCAAAGCAATTAAGGGAACTTATCAAAGAAGATTTCCCTGAAACTGAAATTCCTGATTGCAACAATATGCTGGGACTTAATTGGAACACACAGGAAGATACTCTGAGTCTCAAAAAGATAAACAATAAATCATGCAGTACACTCACTAAACGTAGTTTACTGTCAGAGGTATCACAATGTTTTGATCCTCTAGGACTCGTCTCACCAATTACCATAAAAGGTAAAATGCTTATGCAAGATGCATGGAAAATCAAAATTGGATGGGATGAGAACTTGCCTCTAGAAATGAGTCAAGCATGGGATGAAATATCCAAGGAGTTTAAACAACTTCATCAAATTAAATTTCCCAGACAAATAGGTCAAGAGGGAAACAATTACACATTACATGTGTTCTGTGATGCGTCAACCAGAGGTTATGGCGCTGTAGCTTACATGAGTAATGCTGAATAAGTACACTAATTACTTCAAAGGCCAGGGTAGCACCCTTGAAGGTCAGAACAGTACCACAATTGGAACTGACAGCACTCTATGTAGGTACAAAATTAGCTGTCTATCTCAACAAAGTACTTGATCATCTCACTATTGAAAAAACCGTGATCTGGAGTGATAATGAGGCAGTTCTCCAGTGGTTAAGAAATAATAAGAGTAAGTTGGTCTATGTACAAAACAGAGTAGCAGAAATAAAAGAGATGCAGAGAGATTATCTCTTTCTTCACGTCTCTACCCAAGAGAATCCAGCTGACATGTTGTCACGTGGTGTCCCACTCAAGAAATTTTGGATAATAATTAGGCTCCACGGACCGAACTGGCTCTCTAAGGAAATAACTGGCCTCAGCAAAAAGCTCACATTATGCCAGAAGAGACAGTCTGCTTGAACACAGCAGAAATAAGTTGTGTAAATACTGCAGACACAACAGAAATAGTCATTGATGGATCTAATTACTCATCTTTGGGTAAACTCTTAAGAGTTACAGCTCTTGTCTTTAAATTCATTAAAGGAATTAAACCTGATTATGAATATCTTGAACCCATTAAATACTGGGTGAAACTAATACAGAAAGACGTTTTCTCTACAGAATATAAATTTCTAGAAACACAAGATAAATCCCAAAGAAACTGTCATGATTAATTCTTTAGGACTTTATCTCGACTCAGAAAAGATTATAAGATGTCGAGGAAGAATTCATAATTCTTCACTACCTAAAGAAGCCATACATCCAATATTGATCCCCAAGAATCATTGGCTAACAAAACTGATTGTGCAAAACGCCCACAGTAACGTGTTACATGGTGGGGTAGCTGACACACTTTGTCATATACGACAATCCTACTGGATACCTCAAGTCGACAAAGTGTGAAAAAACAAATAAAGGACTGTATTACTTGTCGTCACTACGATATGCGAGTATGTCAGTATCCAGGTCCACCTCCATATCCCTCTGAAAGAGTTTGTCATGTCATTCCATTTGAGGTGACAGGTGTAGATTAATTACACTGGACCAATAATTTTAACCAAAACAGTTGACAAAGTTCCCATCAAGGTGTACATCTGTTTGTTCACTTGTGCTACAACTAGAGCAGTACATCTAGAAGTAGCCACTGACATGTCTGCTGAAACCTTTATCAAATTATTCAGAAGGTTTGCAGCCAGAAGGGCATGTCCCAGACTGATGATTTCAGATAATGCAACGAACTTTGTTGCTGGTGCTGCTTATATAAGCAAGATCTTTGATCAACCAGAAGTACAACAGATGCTGAATCAACGCAGATGTCGTTGGAGATACATTCCTCCTAAATCTCCATGGCACGGCGGATTTTATGAAAGAATGATCGGCATTGTAAAACGTTGTTTAAGGAAGACTCTTCATCGTCAGAGAATAGACTTAGAAGAATTCCGTACAGTTGTGACTGAAATAGAAAATAGAGTCAACAACAGACCTCTAACTTATGTTACTGATGATCTGGACAATTTAGAAGTGTTAAGTCCATCTCATTTACTCCATGGCAGAAGGCTCGAACCTGTTCCTCCCATGAATGATAAAGAAATCATAGAGGATCCTACTTATTTCGAACCTGAGCAACTCAGACTTAAATTCAAACACCTTAATAAAGTGATTGAACGTTGGGAGAAAATTTGGCGAGAAGACTATCTCACCTCATTGAGAGAACACTTCTATGGAGCTGGTGTTCCTGAAAATCATAAGTCCTTAAGACCTCGTGACATAGTGATTATCGACAATGATGGTCCGAGGTCCCAATGGCCACTTGGAAAAATTGGACCATATATCCTGATGCAAATGGAATCACAGGACAGTTGATGTTTTGAGCAAAGGTGTAGTGAATAAGCGGACAATAAATAAACTAGTGCCGTTAGAATTACACAGTGTTGAAAACAAAATTAGTGATTCTCCAGAAACCACACAGACTAAAGCTCTTCAGGAAAGACAAGCAGCAGTGGTGGCGAGTGAGAAAATAAATTAATGTTAAGTGATGAATAGTTCACCTGCAGCGAACCTCCGCCGCCCCCCAGTGTGGAGAAATTTTCTCCAGGAGGGGGGTATCAGCCCCCTTCAGCCCCCTTCAGCCCTTTCAGCCCTGAGGGGCCACTCAGAGGGGGCGAGCGTCTTGTTTACTGCTAGAGTGAGTAATTGATCACAGATGTCGTATGCGTGGTCAAATGACCTCTGCTCCTTGCAGCGGTGTTGCAAAGTGTATTTTTATAAGAGACAGTACATCTCTTACTTAGCAGGACAATTAAGGAAAATCCTGCTCCCACTTTATTACCATAGTAAAAATAGTGTACATTGTTGTCTCTGCTTAAGACAGCAAGAAACAAACATTCTGCTTTGCTTCATCGAGGAGGTGACAAGGATGCAAGGTACTAGGTCAGCGTTTTTTTTGTGCTGGGGGCAGTGACGGCATGGAGCACTGTGGCGTCTGGCAGACTAACTTTGACTCTACTACGAGACACTGACGCCAGGATAACCAGCAAAGGACACTGATCTGTGCGTTAGTGTGAATAAAGTGTCTCACACAACACAATAAACACTTAAGAGAAGTGTGATCAGCTTCTCTTGTGATACATTGTGAACAATAAAGACGAATCTTGTTGAACATAGTGTACCAGTGTGCGTTTCCTAGACAATGGAAGACGTGGACATCCAAGGACACTTCAGCTTCTATCAAGTCACCGATATCTGTCGAAGGTGTTGAGAACACCATAGCTCACGTTACAAAGGAGCAAGGTATGTTACGAATTTCTTGTAGATCGGGGGATTGCGCAATTCTTGAGTCACAAGGAGTTTGTAATCAACCTATAATCGGCAGTAAGGTGTGGACTTTTGAGTCCAAACAAGTAAGTATTCGTCAGCCATCATCGAATGAAATATGCTGACATAAACACCCCCTAGGGGTAATTTATACTTACAAATTGTATCTCTTGACAGCCCACTGTTGTGATGGTTTCGAACAGCTTCTAGACCTCGTCTGCAGGGGCGGCTGTGTAGACGATTTGCTGTCATTTATCAGCTAAGTGTTCATTATATGTATTTATAATGAACACAGCAGGTAAGGCCAAAAATTCTCAACAGAGTATTAGGGTGAATATGATTGAAGTGTTTAAATGAAAACAAAATACAGGAATATATATAGTGGAAGTAAATAACATGCTAAAAATATTTAACCTAGACAGGAATCGCAGCAATTGGAACAAGTTGGATCACTTTGGATTAAGAGAAGATGCAGGTAAGCATAGGTTTGTTTGGTAATAGAGTTGTGGATGAGTGGAACAAACTCCCAAGTAGAGTTATTGATGCTAAATCCTTGAGTAGCTTTAAAAATCGGATTCATAAGTAAGTGAATACTTGTCAAACCTATGGGTGTGACTTGGACCTGCCTAGCATGGGCCAATAGCCCTGTTACAGCCTTCCTTCTCTCTTATTTTTTGTTCTTGTGTCAGTGAGTTATCCCGGTTGATAGTTTTATTCTTGTGTGAGTGAGTTATCCCGGTTGATAGTTTTGTTCTTGTGTCAGTGAGTTATCCCGGTTGATAGTTTTGTTCTTGTGTCAGTGAGTTATCCCGGTTGATAGTTTTGTTCTTGTGTGCAGTGAGTTATCCCGGTTGATAGTTTTATTCTTGTGTGAGTGAGTTATCCCGGTTGATAGTTTTGTTCTTGTGTCAGTGAGTTATCCCGGTTGATAGTTTTTTTGTTATTGTCAGTGAGTTATCCCGGTTAATAGTTTTGTTATTGTTGTCAGTGAGTTATCCCGGTTGACAGTTTTGTTCTTGTGTCAGTGAGTTATCCCGGTTGATAGTTTTTTTTTTGTGTCAGTGAGTTATCCCCGGGTTAATTTGGTTTGTGTCAGTGAGTTATCCCGGTTGACATTTTGTTTTGTGTAGTGAGTTATCCCGGTTGAAGTTTTGTTTTTGTGTCAGTGAGTTATCCCGGTTGATAGTTTTGTTCTTTTGTCCCGTGGTTATCCCGTTGACAGTTTTGTTCTTGTGTCAGTGAGTTATCCCGGTTAAATTTTGTTTTGTGTCATGAGTTATCCCGGTTGAATTTTGTTTTGGTCAGTGAGTTATCCGGTTGATAGTTTTTTTCTTTGTCAGTGAGTTATCCCGGTTGACCTTTTGTTCTTGTGTAAATGAGTTATCCCGGTTGACATTTTGTTCTTTTGTCAGTGAGTTATCCCGGTTGAAGTTTTGTTCTTGTGTCAGTGGGTTATCCGGTTGAATTTTTTTCTTTGTAGTGGGGTTATCCCGGTTGAATTTTGTTCTTTGTCAGTGAGTTATCCGGTTGAAGGGGCAGTGAGTTATCCCGGTTTACACTTTTGTTTTTGTGCAGTGGTTATCCCGGTTGAATTTTTTTCTTTTGTCAGTGATTACCCGGTTGCACTTTTGTTTTTGGTTTTAGTGAGTTATCCGGGTTTTAGTTTTGTTTTTTGTGTGGAGGGTTTAT
>NW_026469296.1:0-28334 GCF_026875155.1 Cherax quadricarinatus
ATGACAGATTTTTCCTTTAAAAACCTTTTTAAATTAATTTTATGATTTTACGAAAATTTTTCTTTGTTTTCTTTTTTTAATTTAATTAATAGGTTTAACCTGATTTTTCAATCAAAATTTTTCTACCCTTTTCTTAATTAAATTTTTAAAGTGAAAATTTTTTTAATTTAAAAATTTACGGACTTTATCTTTGAAAAAACCCTGGAATCTTTGGGAAAACTTTTTTCCTTTCAGTGTATTTGAGATTGTTCTTGCAAGTAAGACTTAATTCACTACCAGTACAATATTCCTAACTTTTAAAATGTTTGGCCTAAAAAAAACAGTTTTGTTTGTTTTTGTTTAAATTCCCATAATGCTAACAAAATTTAATTCATAATTATATTGTCTTATTTCAAGTCATTCCCATGTTTAATGTACAATACGCATTTTAACTTAATTTAAGGTAATGATCCATCACTGTTTTAAAAGTATCTGTGAACTCCATGAGAATACATGATGATTTATAACAATTGGTAAGGTATCACTGAGCAAATGTTGAGTTTATTTGCAACAGTTTAGAATTCTGCCTTTGGTCCCATTCCTTTACTGTTGCTTAAGATATGGTCACAGTGATGTGAGCACAGTCCCGTTAAATGTTTTTTTTTTTTTTCCAAAACTTACAGGAGACAACTGAGTTCGATCAGGCTGTCTCCAGGCCGAATGTAAGGCTACTGCAATACTCGGTAGCATTTTCCCCCGCCTGTTGGTTCATTCGCTTGCTTCAACTTTTTTTTTTGTTCGGTACTAAACATTTTGTCTTAAAGAGATCTGGGAAAAGACAGTATTGATCATTCAGGTTGTTCATTCACATTTGTAACTGATTATAAATTCTTTTATTTCTATTTGGTCGTCTGGATTATAGTTTAAGATACAAGTTTAAGATACATAATTTTTTTTTAC
Organism: Cherax quadricarinatus; assembly: GCF_026875155.1. Classification (NCBI taxonomy): domain Eukaryota; kingdom Metazoa; phylum Arthropoda; class Malacostraca; order Decapoda; family Parastacidae; genus Cherax; species Cherax quadricarinatus. The sequence goes on from NW_026469296.1 coordinate 940, forward strand.
TGAATGAATCTATTCAAATTTTAAAAATAAAACTTGGTGAAACTGAAGCATAGTAGTGATCAGTAAATGCCTAATCCCCAGTCATTGTAAGATGGGCTCAGTGATATTTTGCTTTCATTATAAATGTGCTGCTTGCATTCAGTTGGCAGAAGAAAATTGGATGTTTTTTAACCTTTATTACTCATGCCCTTTATTTATCATCTAAAAGGGAGGTTTGATCCCGGGAAGGGTCTTGTCCCAAAGGGATTTGACCTCTCCCTTTTTCCCCTCCCAAAACCCCTTACCTTTATTTTTCCAGGCCTATGTAATCCTGTGGGTTTTAAAAAACTTCCATGGATAAAAAATAAAAAGAACATATTAGACTCCATTAGGAAATGGGAAGAATCTTTCCTTCATAAAAACCCTGTATGTCAAAAAAAGGTGGCTAAAATGCCAGTGGCAAAGGACTAGTAACCCCCTTCTGTATAAATTACTGAATGTAAAAAGAATTTTTTTTTTTTTTTGGATTGCCCTACCTCAGGGGGAGAGGGCTGTTGGTTAACCCTTCAAGGGTCGGACCCTGATTCTTAATTCCCGCTCGGGGTCGAAAAATTTGAAAAAAAAAAAAAAATTTCTTCTGAACTGATAGAGAATCTTTTCCCAATGGTAATGCCCCCAAAAAGTATGAAATTTGATGGAACACTTCCAAAATTTAAACTCTCTTTGAATTGGCCATATATATGCATCGCGATTTTGCCCACTTTGAGCCCTATTTTCAGCCAAATCCATTGTGCCATTCGACTGAAATCATAGCTAATTTGCTAAACTCAATTTGCTCATCGATTGAGTACAAGAAACTGCCCATTTACCAATTTCACCTACCCCAAAAAAGTGGTCAAAAAATTGGCAGTTTGGCCAATTTTAGCCAAATTTTCAAAGGATACCAGTTTCAAAATAGGCTCCAGAATAAACAAGACAGACATTCCTGGCACTAAAATAACATTTTCTCTGTTCATTAGTCATGTCTACCCGGCCCCCCCCCTATATTATTCTTGCTTTCCAAATTTTTAATTTTTATTCTCACAAAAAATAAAAGATTTACTGTTATGCAGACTACTGCATTATTGTAAAAATGGTATAAATAATATCAGCGCACTTGTGAAAGAATATCGGACTTGCCCGTTGGCATATATTGGTCATGTGGCATGATTTGTTTGCTCTAAAACATCAGCAAAAACAAACATTTCCACTATTTGAGCTCGGTTTCAAGCTAAATTTTCATCGTGAAACCAATTAAAATCATATCTATTTCTGTAATATATCTTTCCCCCTATCACATGAGACCAAGAAAAAAAATACAACCTTAAATACCATATGAATTACACTGCAAAGTCACTGTTTTAAACCAAAATCACGGTCAAAGTTTTTTTTTTTTTCGTATTGCACTGTGCTGCAGGAATTTTTTTATACTGTGCACACTGACCACACAGACCCCTTCTTTCATATGTAGGCCTACCAGTTCTCTCCTGCTCGATTTGAAGGCACTTAGAATTTTTGGAGTATGAATACAGGACCGACCCTGGTCGTTAAGCCGTACATGTAAGGACCAACCCTGGCTGTTAAGCCGTACTGTACGGGACCAAAACCCTGGCTGTTTAAACCGTAAAATGTACAGGGCCGACCCTGAAAGGGTTAAAAATAGTAATAATAATCATTAGTTTGAGAACTTTTTTTTTTTTCTCTCTCTCAACGAGCAGCTAGAAAGTATTGTTGATGGCCACATGCACTAGTTCACAATGAAAAAATTTGGGCCCATGATTCTTAAATTTTCTATGGTATTCATCAAGGTATGCTTTTCATAATGAATCTATATACTGTACTATACTGTATTGTTTTCCATACTCTGGTGCATAATGTCCCGAATTTCACATTTTTTTAAATTTAACTCTATTAATTTTTCCATTTTATCTTTTAATCAGACATCAATGACTTAAATGTATGATTTCTTTTGCTTATCATTTTAAGTAAATAATTCAATTGCAGCCTGTTAGTGCATTTTTTTGCCCCAAACACTTGTATCAGCCTTTCTTGATCTGTGATAGACACCAGAGCCCATATATTATCTCTTGACTGGCAAATTACCATTACCTCATTTAGTCCCCCCGCATTTAAAAGTTTGGGCAAATTTATCTTTGGTGGGGGCTTTAGTTTTACACAATTTGGTTCTTCATAAGGGGTTTTACAAAAAGTCATTATAGTAAGAACACATTTTTGACAGTAAAACCATTATCTTGCTCATTATTTTTAAAAGGGGCACATTTTGCACAACAAACATACTGTTTTTAAAAAAATATTAACAAAACTAAAGACTGATATCTTGTCCCACATAACTTGCCTTTGCTGAGAAAAAAAAGGCACCAAAAGTGAATGGAACAAAAAACCACAGGGGACGCACACAGGAGAGAGAAGTCCATGATAATGCTTTGGTCCAGCTTGAACCAGTGTTGTAAAATGGTCCAAGTTGGACCGAAGCATCGTCGTAGGCTTCTCTCCTATGGGGTGGGTTATTTATGTATTAATCTCTACTGTTGAAGAAGCCCATTGCATGGTACAGTGATACTGTTTCTATATCTTTATTAATAGTGCTTTTTCTATCATTTGTTGTGAAACTTATCAGGATGCTGTATTACATATTGCTCGTAAGATATTTGTGGGTGTCTTGACTTACATTTTTAGTTACTAAAATTCATCATTGGAGCTATACTTGTTTGAGTTAAATTATCTTAATAGATGTAACTCCGAAATATTGTATTCGTATTGAGATAAATCTTGAATTGGCACTTTGTGTCATTAACTGTGACCTATTTCTCTCATATCAATGAAGTCACTATAGTTCTATTCATCTAAATTTGGAATTTAATACCTTTTGGGACAGTTACTTTACAGTGCACATGCGTGTGTGAACACAACACACATCCCAACCACACACACACATCCACCACCACAAAAACAAACCACCACACACAGGTATGCGTGTGCACACTTAAAGGCAAACACCCCACTGTTTACATTCACACAGGTGAGGCTTGACCCCTGCAGCACATATAGGTGATTTACATACAGTGCACATGCATACATATGCATACATGTAAACCCATGGCAATTCTACACAGAAAATTTTCCGCATACAGTACATTTACATGCCTTCTTGTTTTCATTTTTTTTTTATTATGCCCCCCATACCATCCTTGGGGAGAGTCAAAAAAATTTTCGAGGTAATAATGGGCCCCGGGACTGGGCCCGAAGTTATGATACTTAAATAGTTTCAACGGTAATGAACTCCCGTAATCTGATCCACTCATGGGAAGTTACAAAGGGAATGAACCATCTACACTCCTATACATGGTTACAGTCATGAGCAAATTACAAAGTAATGAGCCACTGACACATCCAAACCTGGTCACAATTGTATGAGTTATAAATACAAATATTAAGTGGGTCATACACCTACACGAGGGTGCGCACACACGAGGGACACCAAATGCAACGAGGGTGCACGCACACACGTGGGGCGTGTGCACCACATGCCACACACGCGCATACGCCCCCCACACGCCCCCCCCCCCCCACACCCCCCCCCCCCCACCCCCCCCACACGCCCCCCAAGCCCCCCCCACACCGCCCCCACACGCCCCCCACACGCCCCCCACGCGCCCCACACGCGCCCCACACGCGCCCCACACGCGCCCCACACGCCCCCCCACACGCGCCCCACACGCGCCCCACACGCCCCACACACGCCCCACACAACATGCCCACACACACCTGCCACACACACACATGCCACCCACACATGCACCCCACACACAACCCCCACACCCCCAACCCTCACACACACCCCACCTCACCCCACACCCCCACCCACACACCCCAACACACCCCCCCCCACACCACACACACCACACCAAAAACACACACACCCCCCACACACCCCCAACACCACACACCAACCAAACCCCAACACACACACCCCACCAACCACACACACACCAACCACCCCCCCACCACACACACACACACACACACACACACACACACACACACACAAACCACACACACACACCAACACAACCACACACACACACACACACAACCACACACACCACCACACACACAACCACACACACACCACACACACACACACACACACAACACCCCACACACAACCACACACACACCCACACACACACACACACACACCACACACACACACCACACACAACCACACACACACCACAAAACACACCACACACACCACACACACACCACACACACACCACACACACCACACACACACACACAACCACACACACACACACACACCACACACACCACACAAACACACACACACACACCACACAACCACACACACACCACACACACCACACACAACACCACCACACACACACACCACACACAACCACACAACACACACACCACACACACAACCACAACACACACACCCCCACCACAACCACCCACACACACACACCCACACACAACCAACACACACACACAACACACAACCACACACACACACCACACACAACCACACACACACACCACACACAACCACACAACACACACCACACACAACCACACACACACACCACAAAACCACACACACACACACACACAACCACACACACACACCACACAAAACCACAACACACCAAACACCACACACCACACACACACACCACACCACCACAACACACAACCACACACACACAACCACACACACACACACACACACACCACACACCAACACACCCACACACCACACAACACACACCACCCCACACACACACACAACACCACACAAAAACACACACACACACACCACAACACAACCACACACACACACACACACCCCACACACAACACACACACCACACACACACACACACACACACACACACACACACACACACACAAGACTAGTCCCAGAGCTAAGAGGTATGTCCTACGAGGAGAGGTTAAGGGAAATCAACCTGACGACACTGGAGGACAGGAGAGATAGGGGGGACATGATAACGACATACAAAATACTGAGAGGAATTGACAAGGTGGACAAAGACAGGATGTTCCAGAGATTGGACACAGTAACAAGGGGACACAGGAGGCAAGATCCATACATAGCTTTAAGCAGAGGTATGATAAAGCTCACGGCTCAGGGAGAGTGACCTAGTAGCGATCAGTGAAGAGGCGGGGCCAGGAGCTCGGACTCGACCCCCGCAACCTCAACTAGGTGAGTACAACTAGGTGAGTACACACACAAACACACACAGCAAGATTGGACCTTGTGTTCACCCTGGGCAGCTCAGACATTGAGGACATCAAGTATGAGAGTCCCCTAGGAGCTAGCGACCACGTGGTTCTGTGCTTTGAATACATAGTAGAGCTGCAAGTGGAGAGAATAACAGGAGTAGAATGGGAAAAGCCCTGACTATAAAAGAGGGGACTACATAGGGTTGAAGAACTTCCTGCGGGAGGTCCAGTGGGACAAGAGAACTGGCAGGAAAGCCAGTAAATGAAATGATGGAATATGTAGCAACAAAATGCAAGGAGGCAGTTGGAAGGTTCATTCCCAAGGGCAACAGTAACAACGGGAAGACCAGAACAAGCCCCTGGTTTACCCGACGTGTAAGGGAGGCAAAAACAAAGTGCAATAGAGAATGGAAAAAGTACAGAAGGCAGAGAACACACGAAAATAGGGAGACAGTCGCAGAGCCAGGAATGAGTACGCACAGGTAAGGAGGGAGGCCCAGCGACAGTATGAAAATGACATAGCATCGAGAATCAAGACTGACCCGAAACTGTTGTATAGCCACATCAGGAGGAAGACAACAGTCAAAGACCAGGTGATCAGATTAAGGACAGAAGGTGGAGAACTCACAAGAAATGATCAGGAGGTATGTGAGGAGCTGAACAGGAGATTTAAGGAAGTTTTTACAGTAGAGACAGGAAGGGCTGTGGGAAGACAGCACAGAAGGGAACATCAAGAGGGAATATACCAACAAGTGTTGGATGACATACGAACAACTGAGGAGGAGGTGAAGAAGCTCTGAAGTGACCTTGACACTCAAAGGCGATGGGACCGGACAACATCTCCCCATGGGTCCTTAGAGAAGGAGCAGAGATGCTGTGTGTGCCTCTAACCACATCTTCAACACATCCCTTGAAACTGGGCAACTACCTGAGAAATGAAGAAGACAGCTAATGTTAGTCCCCATATTTAAGAAAGGAAACAAACGAGGCACTAAACTACAGACCTGTGTCTCTGACATGTATTGTGTGCAAAGTCATGGAGAAGATTATCAGGAGGAGAGAGTGGTCGAACACCTGGAAAGGAACAAGATTATAAATGAAAACCAGCATGGGTTCATGGAAGGCAAATCTTGTATCACAAACCTCCTGGAGTTTTATGACAAGGTAACAGAAGTAAGACAAGAGAGAGAGAGGGTTGGGTAGATTGCATTTTCCTAGACTGCAGGAAGGCCTTTGACACAGTTCCCCACAAGAGATTAGTGCAGAAGCTGGAGGATCAGGCACACGTAAAAGGAAGGGCACTACAATGGATAAGGGAATACCTGACAGGGAGGCAGCAACGAGTCATGGTACGTGAAGAGGTATCACAGTGGGCGCCTGTTATGAGCGGGGTCCCACAGGGGTCAGTTCTAGGACCAGTGCTATTTTTGATATATGTGAACGACATGATGGAAGGAATAGACTCTGAAGTGTCCCTGTTCGCAGATGACGTGAAGTTGATGAGAAGAATTAAATCGGACGAGGATGAGGCAGGACTGCAAAGAGACCTGGACAGGCTGACATGTGGTCCAGCAACTGGCTTCTCGAATTCAATCCAGCCAAATGCAAAGTCATGAGATTGGGGAGGGGCAAAGAAGACCACAGACAGAGTATAGGCTAGTGGACAAAGACTACTGACCTCACTCAGGAGAAAACCTTGGGGTGACCATAACACCAAGCATATACACCGGAGGCACACATCAACCAAAATAACCGCTGCAGCATACGGGCGCCTGGCAAACCTGAGAATAGCGTTCCGATACCTTAATAAGGAATCGTTCAAGACACTGTACACTGTGTATGTTAGGGCCCATACTGGAGTATGCAGCACCAGTTGGAACCCACACCTGGTCAAGCACGTCAAGAAGTTAGAGAAAGTACAAAGGTTTGCAACAAGGCTAGTCCCAGAGCTCAAGGGAATGTCGTACGAGGAAAAGGTTAAGGGAAATCGGACTGACGACACTGGAGGACAGAAGGGTCAGGGGAGACATGATAACGACATACAAGATACTGCGGGGAATAGACAAGGTGGACAGAGATAGGATGTTCCAGAGAGGGGACACAGGGACAAGGGGTCACAACTGGAAGCTGAAGACTCAGACGAGTCACAGGGACGTTAGGAAGTATTTCTTCAGTCATAGAGTTGTCAGCAAGTGGAATAGCCTAGCAAGTGAAGTAGTGGAGGCAGGAACCATACATAGTTTTAAGAAGAGGTATGACAAAGCTCAGGAAGCAGAGAGAGAGAGGATCCAGTAGCGATCAGTGAAGAGGCGGGGCCAGAGCTGAGTCTTGACCCTGCAACCACAATTAGGTGAGTACAATTAGGTGAGTACACACACACAACACACACACACACACACACACACACACACCACACACACACACACACACACACACACACACACACACACACACACACACACACACACACCATTTTCTGCACACCTTTTAAGATAGTTTTGATAGCTTTTTTGGATGTCTTCTCATTGCATACTTTAATTGAATGTACCATACTCTTAGACTCTCTTATTATTATGTACTTGTGAGAAATTTAATAATTTTATACCTGTATTTTATATTTTTGGCTACAAATCAACTTGCATTTACTTGACAGAAGATGTACCAAAAATTTACCTTCAATATAATGGTTTTTATCTAAAAAAATTCCATTTTGTGGAATTCCCTAAAACATGTAGCATTTTGGGCATGTACACACAAATGAGTTTCATACATATACAATACATAAATCTAGAAGTAGTACAGTGTACTGTATTCCTCTCACTTATGGAGTCTTGTGCTATAATTTGTGACTTTTATGTGGAATGTTAGTAGTTTGTGTTTGTGCTGTTTTGGCAGTATTTTTGACATTGTACTGCATATGTACATGTTGAGTTTGAGAATTTCAGCAACTGTGCTGCTGATGTGTATTTGGCATCAGTGACCAGGCTTTGAGGCCATGGTCACAGACCGGGCCACGGGGGTGTTGACCCCCGGAACTCTCTCCAGGTAAACTCCAGGTATAGCCAAATACATTTGTAACATTTGCTAACTGTATTATTTAAGTTGACATTAAGTATTGATGGACTTGAGTAATTACTCCCCTAGTATATGAAACAGTTTAGTTTTTCTGATTCTATGTTCCTTTTTAAATTGATTAAATGTGCTGTTTTTGATCAGTTGTTTCCTTTTATGGAATAATGTTTTACTGTCTGTTCAATATCATACACAGGTCATATCATTCATCTGAAACTGCTTTGAGTAAAGTTTATGATTTAGTACTGAATGCTTTGTTGGACCTCTCCACTGCAATTCATACCATTGATCATGAGTTACTGGGGAAGTGATCTTTTTGGCTGTGGCCTTTGGATAAATGCGCTGAAAAACATATCTCTCTGGTTATTCATATTAAATTTGTAGTCAAGATTTGTATCTGATCTGTCTCCCTTTTTCCTATTGTTTCTCAGGGCTTGTTTTTGTACTGGCATTGTTTATGTTAGTGCCTAGCCTATTGTTGGATGCCTATGGGGTTGATTTTCATTTTCATTTTGATATACAAGGCTTTGTCTTTATTTTAAAAGTGGAAGATGTTTTTGGTGGATATTAAGACTTGAATGACTAACTACAAAATTTAAGTGATGGTTAAGACCAAAATCTGGAGTGCTGGGGCAACCTGGAGAAGTATTGAAGAGAAAGATTGGTGCCTTTGATTGTGGCCCTATCAGTTTGTAGCCTGTGGGGATCTGGGTGTCTACCTGGATTTTTCATTGTCATTTGTTTGGGGCTTGTCAACCATATTGTTAAATCTTTAAGTTTTCATACAATAATCTATTGTTAGAAATTATCTTGATAAGCAGAGTATCTTGGGCCTTACCTCACTTCAGGTTTTACTGATCTTCTACCAAGAACACTTGCTGGAGACCGCCAGTATTTTCACAGTAAGTTGTGTGTTGTTGCCATATTCATCACTGCCACATCCTTTGCCTATTTACTGTGGTCACACTCAAAGTGTATTACAAACTATCAAGAGTTTTTATTTTCCTTTCTTTGCTCTTATTTTGGTGGAAACGGACTTGTGTAACTGCATGCAGGAGCCATGGCCCTTTTGCATAGATATTTCATGGAAAGATCCCCAGTGTTACTGTGAGGATTGTCAAAGTGTTCTGATGTCAGATAATTTGACTGTGCCATTTATCAAGAAGGTTGTAGACTTCATTTCCATCCTCAAACTAATGCTCAAATTGCTCTTTCTGCTTGTGGAAAGTCACACCTTTAATCCCTTCAGTGTCAGAAGCTCAAGAAGCATTTTTCTGAAATGGTAGAGAATCATCTTCTGAAGGTGTTTAGCAGTCTGGGTGCAATTTAAAACCCCACTTTCGAGTCTTTACACTCTAACGCCCTTACTTTTTCCCTCCCTGGCTGACGGACCCACCTTTGACACAACTCTCTGTTTGACTACTTTTTGACAGCAAAATGATTTATACACTAACTTTGATAAAAACCCCTTTTTTAAGCGCTCCTCACAGCCCTCCTAACTTTACCTTTATTGTCATCCCCACCCTTATTTACCCTTAGATCCTGCATCAATTTCTACCCTGCAGTGCTGTATGACCCTGGTAGGTTCAGCACTTCCTTTTGATTATAATAATAATTAAGCCAATTCTGTTTCTCAGTTCAACCAAATTCTTAGCTATTTCACTGTAGTGCCTTCTGTTCTGTTGATTGAGCGCTAAACACCGCCAATTATACACAAAATAAAAAACAAATTCAAAATTTAAAAACAGAGTCCAAAATAAACACATAGAAATTCCAGGGAAAAAGAGCAACATTTCCTCGGTTCATTAATCACATCCTCAGGTCTCTCCTACATTACACTTACCCTCCATTTTTAATTCATCATTACAAAAAAGTTTGAAAATTTGTCCATTCTTGATGAAATTAACCAGGAATGATTGGTCATGGTTTACAGTTCCCAGTTATTAAAACAAAATAGTAAAAAATTGCACTGAATAGCTGGAAAGTGTAAAGGACCTTACCCATCCTCAGAGAAATCATTAAAATTTAATTTTTCCCCACTATTGGACTCTAGTTTCAAGCTGCTACGGGTCCTGAAACCAACCAGAATCATCCCTATTTTCAGTATTATGTCTTCCATTCTATCAAATGATACCAAGAAAGAGCCAATAGAGCCATAAAATCCAGCCTAGAAAACACCTCAGATTCACTTCTTTTTACCCAGATACAAGGTCAGACGTTTTTCTTTCTCATCTTGCAACTGTGTGAAGTTGGATTCTTTATAATTGCACCCCTCACTGCACAGGAAAAAATTTTTACTGCTCACAGCTTATTTGAGGAAGCCGAGCTCAAATGTAGACCTACATACGCGACCCGGGGTTGTCAGTAACATAGATCTATGTACGAGGACAGTGAAAGGGTTAATGCAGAATGCAAATTTTTTGAGACTGACATTGTCTACACTTCTCCAATGTCTGCACCTTTCGTTACACATGTTGAATTTTCCACACGTTTTTAACAATTTTGTCACGACCATTATAACAAGTCGAGATCTTGAGTGCGTTTAATTACACAAAATGATAAATTTAGCGAGGCTGAAATGCAAAGAAAAGCAAATGTAAAATTGGTCATTGTATTCTTAGAGAATGGAATGCATTTCTACTAAGGAAGAGGCAGAGATCTTCATATGTACAAAAGTTAATTAATAATATTGAGTTGAAGAAACTTAGACACTTTTGATAAACTATTTGAATGAAAACATGTTCTGTGAAAGCTGAAGGAATGTACATTGTTAAGGAAAATGTTTACTTCAAGATGACAGTGCCATATCAGTGTTCTTTAAATTTTTAAAAAATAAGAATAATTGTTTTAGGGTGTGAAATTTAAATAATTTTGAACCAGATGGTTTCTTTAAGAATTTATTTAATGTTTTAGGATTTTCATAACAAAAATAATGGATCGTAAACATATTCCATAAATTATCTCCATGTTTCAGTAATGATTTTTAAATACCTGTATTTTGTAATACAGTATAAAAATGAGATATTTTCAATTCTCATTTTTTCAGCCTTTTAAATCTATATCACTAAATCTTTTTTCAGCTTGAAAATAAACTCAGTTTGCAAAGTCATCACACAGTTTAAAAGACTTCCTGAAATTGCATCAATGATCACAATGTTTCAGAGCAGTAGGCACCATGAATTAAAGTTAAATTAAAAGGAGACTCACGAAATCATAACAACATGTTTGGGAAAACAAACCAGGGACTGGGTGGGGTTTGATCCCACGGGGGAGCGAGTCGAAAAAACTCCGGGCCAGTGCTTAAGACACTGGGCTAAATCATATTGTAACCAGCTGGCCCAGTGGCTTGCAAACTGGCCTGGAGTTTACAGCTCACTTGCCGTGGGTTCAGATACCACCTGTTCTGTGGTTTTAAAAGGAGATACTTTAAATTATAATTAATTTCAAGCACATTTGTATCCTATGTTTAGATAAATAAGGATGTACGTAAAGTGTGTGTGATGGGTTATATTCCAAGAAATTTAAACTCTTATCTATTATTCTTTCCTTAGAGTATATCTTATGTATTTGTCCTTGTCCTTGTGCCAACTGCTTGTGTACTGCTTCCTGAATTACTCCTTAACTAGGAAAACTTTTATTTTGAAATCCATCTATACAGCAATATTTTGGAATTTGATTAATTATATGTATTTGCAGTTTTGTGTGTGGAAAGTTTTGGCTGTTTGTAATAGCTCATTTGTATAAGGACTTGATATTAGTGTGTGCTTACATATAGGTATAGGTATTTTATATGCATATATATACAAACTGTGGCTACTGGGGGATCAAACCGTGTTGTTTTAGCTCACCTTGGGGGAAGAGTGAAAATTCACAATGCTCTAAACCACTGGACCATACAGTCCTACAAACAGCATGAGCCTACAGTGCATAAGTGTTCACAATAAAGCTAACAAAAATCCTTGGCTTCTTATCAAGAAGTATAAAAAAACAAAGTCCTCAGGTTGTTCTTCAACTCTATATATCTTTGATTAGGGCTCATATAGATTATGCTGCACAGTTCTGGTCATTTTATTACAGAATGGATATAAATGCACTGGAAAATTGTACAAAGGAGGATGACAAAGTTGATCCCATGTATTAGAAATCCCCCCTATGAGGATAGACTGAGGGCCCTGAAACTGCACTCTCTGAAAGGCGCTAGAATTAGGGGGGATATAATTGAGGTGTATAAATGGAAAACAGGAATAAATAAAGGGATGTAAATAGCATGCTAAAAATCCCTAGCCTAGACAGGACTCGCAGCAGTGGCTTTAATTTGGGAAAAAAATTCAGATTCAGAAAGGATATAAGAAAGTTCAGGTTTGGTAATAGTGTTGTGGATGAGTGGAAGAGACCCTGAGTACCGTTATAGAAGATATTGTGTATTTTAATAATAGGTTAGATAAATACAAGAGTGGGTGGGTGCGATTTGGACCTGACTAACTTGTGCTACTAGGTTAGATCCCGTGCTCCTTCTTAATAGAATATGACCTGACCTGACTAGGTTAGGGTGTTGGCTTAACCCTGTAGGGAATTGGACTTGCCTCACATGGGCCAGTAGGCATGCTGCAGTGTTCCTTCTTTCTTATGTTCTAACTAGGCAACCACACCACCCATATGTCCTCACAACATGAAGCAACCCCAAAGCTCGCTAGGCTCATGTTTTTAGGATTGTATGGTCTACTGGTTTAGAGCATCATGAATTTTCACTCTTCCCACGAGGTGGGCTAAAACAACATGGGTTTGATCCCCTGGCTAGCTGCAGTTTGTTATCATTTAAATACCACTTGTTCATAGTTACAATAATATATATGTAGATATATACATACACAATTATATATTTTTCTCTTATAAATTTTTATTGAATTTTCTCTTATAAATGTTAATTTGCTTAAATTTTATGAAGAAGCATAGAAATTGGTAAAAACAGCCTTTGCACACTATCCATGGCAATTGCCATTTTGTCTGCTTCGACTTGCACAAATTCTTTTGCCAATATTTTCATTACCAGCTCCTGAGATGACTTCTTCCATTAATGTTCTTCTTTTTATTCTCTCTCCTAGGGCATATTTGGGGTACCTTTTTGCTAGTTTCAGGTTGAGTAGTCACCAGGGAGTATGGGAGAAGCATATATATTGACTTTAAAAGTTTTGATCCATCACATTCAACTTAAAATATCCTTTGGAATTTTGCTAGTATTCATAATGGTTTGTGTATCACCGACATTTTTGTGTAAATTTTTTTGTTCACTGAGTTTGAAGTCATTAAAGTGCATCTCCTATCCAAATTTCTACTGATGACACTTTAACACTGTTCTTTCCTTTACAGGGTGTACCACTTTCCCATGACATTTGGGAGAAAAGCCACCCAGATAAATGAGCATGGAACTCCAATACATTATATAGAATAATACTTTCAACTTCAGTAAATCTTAAAAAACTGGCACTTAAAAAACTTTTATCTTTGAAATCTTGCAATTTTTGAAGGTTGTCCCAATTGGCACATTTTAAAAACTAGCAGCTAAACCATTTTTATTCCATATGTACAGTACCATCTTCTGTACCCACTTCAGTGTATTATTTGCTTGTGAAATTTGTAAATTTGCTGTCTTGGGAAACTAGCGTAAAGCATTGTTTTATTTTCAAGAATTTTGCAAACAGTATTTTTCTGAAGTTCTTGAGAAACCATTATGGCCTCAGCACCAAGTGTGCCAGTTTTTACCAAGTTTACTGTATGTGCTTTTAGTTGAAACCATGCCTTTTACAAAGCAAAGGAAATTCTTATATGTCAGAACATACAAATCTCAAGACTTGACTCTGAGATCCTGGATTTTTGAGCAGAAACCCAGCTAGCCTTAGCTTGTCTTATTCTTAAAGATCACAGTGGAAATGCTTATGCTAGCCTGAAGAAAAGGGTGTCTGTCATCTTATCAAGCGTAGTTAAAAAACCAGTAATAATTCTGAGCAGTGTGTTTATTAAGCATTAGTAATCTAATTAGCTTCAAGATTTGCACTGTTATGTATTTCAGTGAAGTTCTTATTAATATTTATTCTGTTTTTATCATGTTCTTAGAATATGTAATTGCATTATTTCTGTTCATTGAACATTCTTTGAATAAGTCCAGTTAGCAACGATTCTTTCCAATTTAATTTTATGGCATATAGATGTTATATACAATATTAATTGGGGTTAATAAATTTTCTCCTTACAGCTTCAAACACAATGCATCTTTTGTTACTAGACTACCCACGATACGCCGCCATAGAAATGTTCATTCACCTTCCATCAAAAACAGGCACACGGACTCCAATCATGCACTAGAAAATCTTGTTAATTCCAATAGGTAAGTAAAAATTATGGCTATTCATTATATTAAAATATTAAACCATAATCTTGGTGAAATATAAAAAAAATCTTTGCCAATTAGTGATATAATATTGTATTGGTATTGTATACTATTTTATTCGCTGAAGTTCTTCACATCGCACTCTACCGAATATTATTGTAGTGGAACTTTATAGAACTGTTTACTATGGCAAATGAAAGTCAACCAGTTTTGTAACTGAACGGATACAGTAGGCTTTAGTGGAAATGTAAGTAAAAGACAAATAACTGATGTAAGTATTTGGCTTACTTACATTCATGTGGTTATGACAATGGAGTCAGTGATGTAGGGTTTGTCACACCCACAAAAGAAGTTTACACCCAAGACCCAAGTTGTACCCAGGATGTTCATAAACTTAATAATAAGCTGGAATATCACACTAATATATTTTCATTGATTTAAATAATAATGTTAACTTTGTTGCAGTATACTATTTTTTTTTTTTTACACCAGCCATTTCCCACGAGGCAGGGTGAGCCAAAAAGAAGAAAAGAAAAAAAAAAACTTTCACTATCACTTGTACATAATCACTGTCTTTGCAGAGGCAAAATATTACCCTGCTCTTTAACCCAAAATAGTCATCAGGTCCCAAAAACCATTGGTCTCCATTCACTCCTATCTAACACCCCACGCTTGTGGAAGTCCAAGCCCCCCCACCAACAAAAAACTCCTTACCCCCTTCCATCCAACCTTTTTGAGGATGACTAATACCCCGCCTTTCTTTCCCTATGGATTTATAAAGCTCTCCAGGTCATTCTGCTTTGTTCCATTCTCTCTAAACGGGCCGACCTAACCACCTCAACAACCCCTTTTTCAGTCCACTGACTAATACTTTTAGTAACTCCACACCTCCTCCTAATTTCCACACTATGAATTTTCTGCATAATATTTACACCACACATTGCCCTTAGACACAACATCTCCACTACTTCTAGCTCCTTGCTGCAGCATTTAAAAACCCATGCTTCACACCTATATAGGAGTGTTGGTATGACTCTTGTACATTCCTTTCTTTGCCTCAATGGATAACATTCTTTGTCTCCAAAATATACCTCAATGCACCCACTCGCCTTTTTTTCCTTCATAAGTTCTATTTGTTAAAACCCCATCCTTCATAAACCCATCTGCTGACAAGTCAACTCCCAAATATCTGAACACATTCACTTCTTCCATACTCCCTCCAATGTTATACCCAATGTTTCTTTATCTGAATTGTTTGATGCCCTCATTACCTTACTCTTACCTATGTTCACTTTTAACTTTCTACCTTTACACACCCTGTCAAACTTATCCACTAACCTTTGCAACTTTTCTTTAGACTCTCCCAAAAGCACAGTATCAGCAAAAAGTAAATGTGTCAACTCCCATTTTGTATTTGATTCCCCATAATTTAATCCCACCCCTCTCCCCAACACCCTAGCATTTACTTCTTTTACAACCCTGTAAATATGTTACAACAACCATGGTGACATTACACATCCCTGTCTAAGACCTACTTTTACTGGGAAGTAATCTCCTTTCCTACGCACCCTAACCTGAGCCTTGCTATCCTCTACAGCATTTAGTAACTTACTACTTTCCATACAAATTGCAACATCTGCCACAAATTCTCCCTTGTCCACTCCATCACATGCCTTTTCTAAATCCATAAATGCAGTGAAAACTTCCCTACCTTTATTTAAAAACTGTTCACATATATGCTTCAATGTAAACACTTGATCTACACATCCCTTTCCCATTCTAAAGCCTCCTTGTTCATCTGCAATCCTGCTTTCCGTCTTGCCTCTAATTCTTTCAATAATAACCCTACCATACACTTTACCTAGTATACTCGGTAAACTTGTTCCCTTATAATTTTTACAATCATTTTTGTCCCCCTTTCCTTTATATAAAGGAACTACACATGCTCTGGACTTCCAGCAGGCGTGCATAAGCGTGTTCGATAGGAGTGAATGGAGATGAATAGTATTTGGGACCTGACGGATCTGTTTGGGGTGTGAGCAGGGTAATATTTAGTGAAGGGATTCAGGGAAACCTGTTATTTTTGTTTAGCCGGACTTGAGTCCTGGAAATGGGAAGTACAATGCCTGCACTCTAAAGGAGGGGTTCGGGATATTAGCAGTTTGGAGGGATATGTTGTGTATCTTGATACGTATATGCTTCAAAACTTTTTGTGTTTTTGAGCCCCCCTCTGCAAAAAAAGTTTAAATTTTGTGTGAGCGAGGTGAAAGTGTTGAATGATGATGAAAGTATTTTCTTTTTGGAGATTTTCTTTCTTTTTGGGTCACCCTGCCTTGGTGGGATTCGGCCGACTTGTTTAAAAAAAAAAAAAAAAAGTGCTCTGCCAATCCCTAGGTACCTTCCCCGCTTTCATACATTTATTAAACAAAAATACCAACCACTCTAACACTATTTCTTCTTGCTTTTAACATTTGTTATGATCCCATCAGTTCCAGCTGCTTTACTTCCTTCACGTGCCTTCCCACACTGAGGGCATAGTCATGGTAGGTGGGATTCCCCCGTGGAAGTAGGTCATACCCAAAGGGATGGATTATGTTGTAGTAGCTGTGAAGAAAGTCATGTAGATGTCCTTTGAACCAAGATTCCATGATGATGCAGTGTCTGACAAATTGTACAAGAATGGTAACAATACCGACAGGATGAAGATTTGACACATGTGCAACATCTGGATATCTTTTTTTGTAGATGTTTCGCCATCCAGTGGGGTTTATCAATACAGATTCTAGGACAAAAATTTTTTAAGACCCGTAGGACTGTATACAAAAGATGTTTGGTAATCAGTCCCCCAGCCTTGGAGTTGATGTGAAAGCACTGTAGTCGGTAATTCTGAAACAGAAGCAAGGAGGCTGACGCTTATATACTAATCAAATTATATCCTAGAACTGTATTGATAAAGCCACTGATGACAAGCATCTACAATAAAGATATCCAGGATGTTGCAAATGTCTAAATCTTCAACACTTTTTTTTATAATGCAAGCAGTTTTGACATATTAAGCAGTTTAATCAGCTTAATGTTATTTGTTCTGTGGGTTTTCCTTTATGCAGCCCTTTCAGTCCAGGTGGTAATTTGAGATTGTATTTAGGGAACTTAAAGCAAATAAATAATGCAGGAAAATTTTATATTTGCCAGAATGACTAAATTCTGCTGAGTTAACTGGATGGGTGCACACCATACATTAAATTTTATGGCATCTTGAACAGCAACAAACAGAAGAGTTTAATATATATCATTGAATTATATCACATTAATGCCATAACAAGAACATTACCTTTACAGAAATAAGCTTTGTAGTCCACGAAAGGATTTGGGAAAAATTCACAATTTATAATTTATTTTTAGGTTAAATGCAAGTCACAGTGAAGATTCAGTCACCAAAGAATTTATCTGATGCTGTTTTAAACAAAGAAAAAATTCTGATGGTATGTTTCCATGTGTAAATTTAGATGTGCCATGTAAAAATTTTTTTTTTTGTTTGTTTTTTCTTCTGACATAGTAGTATGTTTAACCCTTAAACTGTCCCAAACGTAGATCTACGTTCACGTGCATAGCGCCCGACCTTGATTTCCCCATTTGAAAGCATGTAAAAAGAAAAGTAGATCTATGTTCAGAGCCCCCTGCATGTGGACGTAGATCTGCGTTTGGACAGTTTAAGGGTTAAAGATGTATTCTGTTAGTATAGAATTTATCCACTTCATAGTTCATAGATATCTGGAGTACATTTTACAATTTAGCTTTTGCTCTTAATTACGACTGATGAAATTGTGCATGCTTACCACCATTAGAGTAAGTTGCTTAAAACCCCTTTTAGGGTTTTGGTCATACTAGTACGTCTTACGCGTGGGGTTTTTGACGTACTAGTACGCATAAATTCTAGCGGCCTCAAATCTCACAGGAAAAAGGGGATAAGCCTAGATGTGAGAGAATGGTCTGTGTGGTGGGTGTGCGCAGTAGGAAAAAAATCTGGGACCCAGTGGTGCATTGTGGGAATGCCATCTAGTACACAATTTCCACCGTGCCCTGCGGTAAGAAGTTCCTCACTCCTCGGCGAATTGGGACACTTTTGTTCCCCAGTGACATTCTAATACAGATGGAAGGACAGTGAAGATGATTTCAAGGTTCTGGTGAGGTTTTGACCGAAACTAATGACCATAATATGGTAATAGTGAGGAAAAACCCAGACAACCACAGCCTTCCACCTCTGGTGCTGGGCCGTTGTTCAGTTGTACCAGAATCAAAGAGGAAACTCCTATTTTCCAAAATCCCGACCAGATGTGAGCATTGGTGATGATAATGATTATGAACTACAAGCTCTTCAAACTTGTTCCAAGAATGGAGGAGGAGGAGAGAGGCAGAGGAGGAGGAGGCGAGGAAGGAGGAGGCAAGAGGAGGAGGAGGCAAGAGGAGGAGGAGGCAAGAGGAGGAGGAGGAGGAGGAGGAGGAGGAAGAAGAGGAGGAGGGAAGAAGAGGAAGAGGAGGAGGAGGAGGAGGAGGAGGAGGAGGAGGAGGAGGAAGAGGAGGGGAGGAGGAGGAGGAGGAGGAGGAAGAGGAGGAGGAGGAGGAGAGGAAGAGGAGGGGAGGAGGAAGAGGAGGAGGAGGAGGAGGAGAAGAAGAAGAAGAATAGTAATGATAACAATAATACATAATAATAATACTAATAATAATAATACATAAAATAATAATACATAATAATAATACATAATAATAATAATAGGTAATAATAATAATATGTAATAATAAATGTTCACCCAATGACAGTAACAAGATAAGGGGGAGATAACATCTGATAAGTGCTGACGTTTGATGAGGGTAAGAGGAGGTAGAGCTGATGCCAAAAGTGAAGATGAACATCGCCTCCCTTTGTTTTGCTGGTATACTAACATTTCTGTCTGTCTATTTGCCTGTCTGTCAAGCTCCCTGTCTATCCATCTAGCTCCTGTCTCTGAGAGCCACAAGACTGCTCATCACTTTTACTCACATCTTCAAGCAGAGTATAGCACTTTGTCTGGGTTTCTTGGGTTATCCTAGGTAATTTAACTATGTATATTTATATTTATGTGTACCTGTGAGACAGAGATAGACGACAGATAGAATGAGGGAGAAAGATAATTAGATGAATGGAGAGGGGAAGCAGCATCCGACCCCATTGTTTTGACAGGCCCGGAGGGGGAAAGAGTAATGAGCCAATATGTCACTTTGACAGCTGCCGACTCCTTGTAATTTACACTATGGACGAGGAGGAAGGAGGAGGAGGAAGAGTAGGGGAAGAGGAAGAAGAGGAGGAGGAGAAGAGTAGGAGGAAGAGGAATAAGAGGAAGAGGAGGAGGAAGAGGATAGTAGGAGGAAGATTAGGGGGAAGAGGAGGAAGAGGAAGAAAGAGGAGGAGGAGGAAGAGAGGGAAGAGGAAGAAGAGGAAGAAGAGAGGAGGAAGAGGAGGAGGAGGAAGAGGAAGAGTAGGAGGAGGAGGAAGAGGAAGAGTATGAGGAAGAGTAGGGGGAAGAGGAGGAAGAGTAGGGGGAGAGGAGGAAGAGGAGAAGAGGAGGAGGAGGAGGAGGGGGGTGGAACACTAGTACACTGGTACTGGTACACTAACATTTTCTGTCTGTTATTTGTCTGTCTGTCAAGCTCCCTGTCTATCTGTCTATCCGTCTAGCTCTCTGTCTCAGAGAGCCACAAGACTGTGTCATCACTTTTACTCACATCTTCAAGCAGAGTATAGCACTTTGCTGGATTTCTTGGGTTACCTAGGTAATTTATACTATGTATACTTGTATTTATGGGGTACCTGTGGGACAGAGATCCAGCACACCTCACGATGCATTACTCTAACAGAGGGAAAGATCAAACCAGCGAGTGGCACAACCAAAGAGTCGTCCAAATAGCACTTGCAGCTGTCGTTGTGGCAGGCTGCAAGTCAAATGTAATGCGATTTTATCGCTCAAAGAGGGCCCTTTTTTGTCGTCTGTACAGACGACACAGAGGCTGAGAAACTACTTACCACCACTGCTACTACCACTCTACGAGACAGGGATTTCTTGTCTTGACTTTCCCCAGCACTGAGGGCCCGGAGAAACTGTGTTCCTCAAGCGACTCGACAACCTTATCACTGTACAGGCCACTGAAGAAATCAAGTCATCTATCGAAGCAAAGAACCCTTGGGCCAAGGTGGACTTCATTTCTAAAATACCCAATGCTTCATCCATGCTGAAGGTCAACCTTCAGTGACGTCAACATGGCAGCCAGAGCTCTCGCTGAGGGCCTGGCTATTCACTACTTCCACATCAACCCAGCCTTCATCGAAGCAGAGAAAATTCCAACATATCTCACAGTGCTATAATTGTTACTCATACTTACACACCACAAATGATTGTCCTACCAAGGACAAGAAGTTCTGCTCCACCTGTGGCCGTGAGGGTCATGACTTCAAGAATTGCACTACTGCTTCACCACCTAAAATGCTTGAACATGCAAGAATGACCACCATACTCTTGCTGCCAGGTGCCCTACCAGAAGAGACATACTCAAGAACAACAACAACAAAAGAAACCCAACCCACAAGCAACCACATATTCTACTATCGCCAAGCTTCAAGCAGACACTACCAAGATACTACATGCCACGCAAGCTGCGCCCACCACTTCCCTGCCAGCACCTACTGCCGACTCCACCAAGATTCTTTGTTGGCATTAGTATGCTCATGTACAGAATGCAGCTGAGCCTGGTTCCTTCAACACCACCATCAATGAACTTTTCAAACTAAATAATATGCCTGGCCTCACATTCCCTGCATCACCACCTTCCACTGAGATCCTAAAATCTACTGCAAATATTACCAGCATCACCGCTGCTCCACCGCTGTCACAACCTCCACTAGACACAGAGATGGACCAATCAGAGACCTCTGAGACATCGGCAAAACCCACCAATGAGAGTCCACTACCGCTTTCATCCACTGCTAGAGCAACTGACCAGTCGGAAATCTCGCCTTCACCAGTTCAGCCACCAGCCAAGAAAGCAAAAACACAAGACACTGCGGATGCACCTCACGGTGCCACTGTCACTGACACTGCTGCACCACAACGGGTCTGATATCTGAAGGGTGTATACTTCTACACAACCAAGGAGTATAAGAACACAATGCTGTCTTCAGAAATCCATCATCACCTCCAGGACGGAACAGTCAAGTATACCTACGACCAAACTGCTACATACACCACTGAAGACATGACCAGACTACTCACTGCCAACACCCAACACCTTGTGGAAGTCAAGTACACCTCAAGAGGAAATTCCCGGATGCTTCAGAATAGGGACCTTGAAGACGGTACCTCGTCTAGCACGACTATCCATGACCATTCACCCAGCACTTTGCTGTCCGCTAAAGCTGGGGTGTGGCTCCAATCAACCCTGTAACTGCTGCCTCTGCCCGACTGCGCTTCTCTTTGGGGAAGTCAGCGCAAGATAGAAGAAGACGACATCCTCCAACCGGAGGGCCAAGAAAGAAGAAAGATGATTATCGTCACCCCCCACCCGGGGGGGCCACTGCCGGGTCACCATCTGGAGAAGACCTGGGCCAAAGGACCTGCGAATCAACATGAATGAAATGAACACCAACACACGACACTCCACACAGGAGAGCACAGCGCTAGCACGATCGACACCATGCATTGCCCTTCTAGGGCATGGTTGGTGCCAGAGCCCGAGTTTGTACCTTACAAGATGAGGGGGGTACTTGTGCCTCCTCCCAGACTTAGGTCTCAGACACTCCCTAGACAGGGGGAGCCAGTGCCCGGGCCACCACTTGGAAGGCCCGGGCCGGGAAAATACCGGCGAATCTTTAACAACAACAACAGAGATAGACAGACAGATAGAAAGAGAGAGACAGATTGAAAGAGATAGAATGAGGGAGAAAGATAAAACATCATTGTGTATGAACCATTTTTCAGAGTTCCACAAGCTGAGAAAATAAATATTTTCAGTGACTGTTTTGGGGTATAATTTATAGAACAAAATAAAAACAATGTTTTTTTGTTTTTTTTGAAAACGTTTTGTAAACAATATATTGATTTTATGTTTGTGTGTTATTGTGTTGTACACAACGGTGTATATATGTACATTGCCCCTTTTACTTTGGTCTCATAGGCCACAAAGTTATGAAAAAAATAAAATAGTGAAAAAAAAAAAAAAACCTTAAATACAATAAATCAAAGTTTCCCGGGGTGAGCGGCAGTCGCCGCTGTTGCCATACGCGGTCATTTTTTGAAAACTTCAGCATCCATATCCCGTAGTATTGATGGAAAAATTTTTTTTTTATCCTAAATGTTCAGAAAAAAAAACTATTTTTTCAAAAGAAAAAAATTTTTTTTTTTTTTTTTGGGAAAATTTTGGGCGACCCCGAGGAACAGTTTGAAAAACTTACCCCCCCGGGTTTTTTAAAAAGGGTGTTTAAAGAATTTTCCCCATTTACTTTTATTTTTTATTTACCCCAAAAAAAGAAAAAAAAAATAATTGATGCGTAAAATTTTAAATTTATTTTTAATACTAGAAAATTGTTTCCTTTTGGGGGCTTTCTCACCCCAATTGTTTTTAAATAAAAAATATGCCACCCTAGATTCTAAAAATTTTTTTAAGGTAATAAAGTCCTTTTGGGTTTTTGATTTTTTTTGTTTTTTATTTTCTTTGCAATTTAAAGTGTTAAACGTTTTTATTTTTTTTGAGTTTTAAAAGGGGAAAAAAGGGGCCTTTTAAGGGTTTCCCGTTTATATAAAATCCCGAAAAAGGGGGTTGTAATTATTTAGAGACCAGAAAACAAATGGAAGGCAATTTAAAAACATGAGGGAAGATGTTAGAGGGGGAGAAAAAAGTAGGGGGAAGAAAGTGAAAAAATTTTGATTATTTTTAAATTTTGTTGATGGGTCCAATATTTCAAGTATTGGGCAGGAAGTTAAACTTATGGGAGTAAGGCGAGAGGTAAGTGTTGGGAAAGTGCATGAGGCAGTTGGTTGAATAAAAGGGAATAAAGAAACTGGGACAGAGGGGTTAAGACAGATTTTAAAAAGTGGTAGGATTAGAATTGGAGTTGTTGGTATATTTGTTAGTATGTTTCATGAAGAAAAGAAAGGTATCTAAGGATTGGCAGAGTTCGCAAAATTTCCCTTTGGTATACAAAAAAGGGGATAAAAGAGGGGGTGAAAAATTATAGGGAAAAAAGCCAATTAAGAAAAATAAAGATTGGATGTAAAAAGTGGGTTATAAAAGTGTGTATGCACCTGGGGGAAGAGAGAAGTGTAGGGGGGAGAGAGATTTGGGAAGTTGATGAATGCGTGGGGAGTTTGAATAAATGTGAGAGAAGGTGGTTTGGGGGTTTCAATGCAAAGTGGGGGAAAAATGTTATGGAGGGGAGTAGTAGGAATTTGGGGTTTCCCGGGGTAATTTTTAAATGGGGGCCTTTAATTGAGATGTGTAGAAAAAAGATTTGGTAATAAATAAACAAATTTTATAAAAAAAGGATAAATAAATATACAAAGGGATGAGTAGCACGTAATGAAAGTAGTTTATTAGATTATGTATTGGTGGGGTAAAAGGTTGATGGGTGGGTCCGGAGTACTGTTTATAGAGGGGCAATGATATACGGATCATTTTTTATTTTAGCTACAGTTAGAGTAAAGGTAGGGGAAAAGAGGAAGGTTCAACAACAAGTAAGAGGAGGTGAAAGTGTTAAACAAGGGAGGGGGAATTGGGTGAGAAAAAGCGACTATTGGCAGAAAGGGGGCTAGTGCAAAGATAGTATGGGGGGGGGGGTTGAAGAGGGTTGGAACATTTTAAAAAAAAATGCAGTATTAGAATTGGGGCGAATTTTGGGGTTATAGGAGGGTGGGGGAAAAGGGGAAAGAGGGTGATTGGGGGAATGATAATAAAGGGGGTGAAAAAAGAGAAAAAGGTGGCTTATGAGGGGTTTTTTTTACAAAGCAGAAGTGTTATAAGAAGAGCAGGTATATGGAGGTAAAAGAAAGGTAAAGAGAGGGTGAAGAGTGAAAAGGGAGCAGATGATAGAGTGGGGAGAGGCACTGTCAAGAAATTTTAATAAAAAATAAAAAAAATTTTGGGTGATTTAAAACAAGTAAAAACCCTGGGGAAAAAATTTGGGATTTGTCTTAAAAACAGAGTGGGGGATTTTGTAATGGGGGAAGGGAGGTATTAGGTAGATGGCAAAAATTTTTGAGGAACTTTTAAATGTTAAGGAAGAAACGGGGCAGATTTCGTGGCTCCACCCAAACCAACAGATACAGATACTAATCCCGGAAAAAAAAAAATCCCCCCCAGTCCCAACAATACCCCCAGTCCGATGACATTTTATTTGCAAATATAAGGGTCTAAAGCCAA
This sequence comes from Cherax quadricarinatus, assembly GCF_026875155.1. Lineage (NCBI taxonomy): Eukaryota > Metazoa > Arthropoda > Malacostraca > Decapoda > Parastacidae > Cherax > Cherax quadricarinatus. The sequence goes on from NW_026469296.1 coordinate 26,150, forward strand.
AAAAAAAAAACCAAAAAATCCCTTTTCATGTGGACGCTTGCAGAGGCAAAGGCAATGTTCGCGGCTTTCACTGAGCCCCCAATAAAGGATCATTTAGACAACGAAATATGGACCCGGGTTCAACCTTACAGATGTGACAAGTGAAAGGCAAAAGGGGGGGGGGGGGTTGGCCTGTCATTGCAGACACTTGTTTGCAAAAAAACGCTTAAGCCTAAATGATGTATGGGAAGTTTAGAGTAAAGGTCGAGAACCAAAACCTAGTCATTGTGGTATCACGGGGCCTCCGGATGAAAACATCCCAGCAATTCCGGGAACACTGTTTAAAAATTGACCACTGTCTGGAAAACTTCCCCCTCCTGCCCCAACATCTTCTCTGGGGGATTTCAACTTAAGGCAACCCCAAATGGAGGAATTAGCAATAATATTGTTGCGTATAACACCCGGAGGCGCTTGATGAAAACTCACACTCGCACGAGCTTTTTAAATCTCTGCCAAAATTCAATTTAAACCAGCAAATAAAAGCCTCTAGAAGGAGGAATCACTAGACCCCATCTTCCAAAAATGATGAAATTTATAAAAAACACCATACAAAAACAATTACTCGGATCACAACAAATTGGGTTCAACATGTATGCGCAGAGCCCCGGCCGACAAAAAGAGATTTGTCACAGGGAGCATTTCCCCAAAATTTAAATTTAATAAAAAAACATAAAGGGGACCAAATAAACAATCCTAACCTATAAGCTGGGAAGTTAAAACAAAACAGACCCCAACTTTTGCCTGAACAGATTTTCTTGGGGGCACTCGATGGATGCACAAAACTTTTCCTCTAAAAAAAAGGGGATTTGATGTAAAATGAAAGAGACAGGTGTCTCTTTCAGGCGACGGGGAAAAAAAAACAGAGGGCTAAAAGAGGTCAATCTTTTGAAATGCGTAGGGACACTGGTCAGAGAAATAGCAAACATCGAACTTAAACTAAAGGGAAACTTATAGGAGTCAGGAATCGCGGGAAGAAATAAAAGCCATAAATGAAATCGAAAGAAACCCAAAAATATTTTTCTCCTATGCCAAAATCAAAGTCGAGAACAAATTCCCGTATTGGGCCCCTTTCTTTAAAAAAAAGAGGGTCCTACCAGATGACAGCAAAGGGAAATGAGTAGTACTCAAGTCCCCAAAATGACCAGTTTTTTTGCAAGCCCCCTAACCAGACTGAGGTCGAAGTCAAAATGAATTTTATAGAGGCCACAGAATTGGGGAACACAAGCCTATCTGATTTTTTTCCTGAGCCAAATGACTTCGAACAGGCTTTAAATGACATGCCCATGCACTCTGCCCCAGGGCCAGACTCATGGAAATCCTTTTCACAAGAACGCAAAACCCCCTATCACACCCTTTTACCACCCTATGGAGGGGGCATGGACAGGGGGGGTCGCCCCACATTTACTAAAAAAACAACTCCCCCACTCCACAAAGGGGGCCCGTAAAGCAACCAAAGAACTCAGACGATAGCACTAACATCCCATTCAAAAAAATCTTTGAAAAGCCCTAAGAAGCAAATCACCCCCCATCAAAAACCCATCAGTTACACAACCCAGGGCAAATGGGTTTTGAAAAGGGGGCCCCCTGTCTGTCTCAACTTTTGGGTCACTACGACAAAAGGGCCTAGATGCACTAAAAAAGCAAAAAAATGCAGATGTAATATATACGACTTTGCAAAAAACCTTCGACAAGTGTGACCCTGGGTAAAGCGACAAAAAGCTGCAAAAAGGGAAAACGGAAAAGTCGGTCGATGGATCTATAATTTCCTCCTCGAACACAGAGATATAGTAACAAGTAAAATCCGAGGCAGGCCGGTGAAAAAACTCTGTTCCCCCAAGGCACAGTCTCGTCCCACTGTTCCTCATCCCCAAATTTGACATGACAAGGAGTCAGCCCCAAACACCGGTTTCCTTTGCAGTGCACCCGAATCTGCAGGGGCAGTTCTTCCATTGCAGCCCCCTGCAAGGGTCCAGGTGGACATCAACCAAATCTTTCGTGGGCGCAAAAACAAAAATGAAGTTCAAAATGGAATTTCAATTACTCAGTATGGAAACACGGGAAAAATTAAATCTTCACAGAGTACAAAAAAAATTCGGCCACAAAAAAAGAGCGAAACACCAAATCAAAGCCTGGGAATGATCTGTCA